>WSFP011528765.1:0-12146 GCA_009831015.1 Picea engelmannii | reverse complement strand
TTTGAGATATTGGGAATTTCTCTCACTACTTCCCTTTTTGTGACCATGACAAGATTATAAAAATTTATTTGACCCATTCTTCTATGCCAGAGCCAACTTTCATCTTCCTTTCCTAAGCAACATTTTTCTTTTCCAATTTCGTTTACTACATATATGTTGCTTGGAGTTCTTACTTTTGTAGCCACCAATTTGTCTGACCCTGACTTTCTTATTTCACATTTCAAAGAGTCAAACACAAGTATATGTCCTTGTCCACACATTTGAATTACACTTATTAGATTGTGTTTCATGTCTTCGAATAGTAGAACATTTTCTGCTTTGGCATCCTTGCTTCCAAGCTTAACTGTCCCTTTTCCTATAATTCTAGTCGAGTTGTCATTCCCAAATGAAACTGATCCATCTCTTTCCTTCTTCAAGGTTAGAAACCTATCCATATCACCTATCATATGCTTTGAGAAACCACTATCAATATACCATCCACATCTCTTTTGTTTAGCTTGTAGAGAAAGCGTGCATTCTGTTAGAAAAACAGGACCGTGGAGCAATAAAATAAAACAAATATGGAAATAAAATACAGAAGATACACAATACAATAGAGACACAGATATACGTGGTTCACCCAGTGTGGGCTATGTCCACCAGAGAAATTTCCAGGTCCTTACTTTATTATTATCCAACAAATGAAGGGATACAACCTACAACAAACCAGTTATAACTTCCTCTTATTTCTCTCACAATCTCCTATCTCAGAATACAATATTCGCCATAATGCATAGCCACAACACATTTCCCTCATAACATAAGGTTTCCTTCTAGGGAAAAAAACCCTAACATAATTTCTACCATTAGATCTGTGACCTTATAATGAACAGTCCAGATTTACAATGAAATTATAATATACATTTACAAGGCATTTCTTCCTTCGGGGGACGCTGCCCCCGAACTTTCGTCGGGGGATTGCTTTCCCCCGTACCAACCAATCGAGGGGAATATCCCCCTTGGACCCCGCAGAGGGGGTAAACCCCCTCTGCACTCCCCCTTGTGGAAGAGTGTACATACTTATGGGGTGTAAATAATTCATGGGGTATAAACACGACTGAAAACCAAAGACCTCTGAATCAGGAAGATAATTAGGCTCCACAACCAACACATTCTTCATTGTTAAATTGATTCTGCTTTATTATCCATATGCTTTGTGGTTATTGTCTATGAATGTTGATATTTTATTATGATTCTCTAGGGGTAACAATCAATCTACAATCTTTGGCCATGTGTCCGAAGTTGTTACACTTGTATCATTCTACCTCAGTGCTCAATGATTCAAATTTATTGTAGCTTCTGCTCTGCGCTTCATGAGATATCCTTGAATAACCATTTCTTGTGTAGCCTTCATAGTTATTTATGTTCTTGGTGTTGGCTCTACAATTCACAACTTTATGCCCAAAATTATTACATGAATAATATAAACCAAGAAAAATAGTTTGATACTTGGGGGTAGAAGATCTTTTGAATGGTGGTACTCTTATGAATCCTTCTTCTTCTTGGGTTCTCTCCATTGTGATCTAATGCTGATTTTGAAATCTGGACCTTCTAGGTGGTGCAGTGTATCTGTAATCCTCTTCTTGGTTCCTCATGCCTTCTTCCTTCTTGGAATAGCCTTTGACTATTTATGCATAGCTTCTCTGTTCTGTTGTCTTGGAGTTTGAGCCTTTCTCTGTCTGGTTATATCCTAGTCCAGATTTTTCATGGTATGGCCTTTGACTACTAATTATCTCATCCAATACTTTGTTGTTGTTCTGCTGCATGTCCTTCTTCTAAAGATCTTTCTTGAGAGTGACTATTTCTAACTGACCTTTGAGTGCCTCTTTGAATATTTTTTATTCTTCTACTTAGTTTTTTAACTTCATGATCATATGATCAACTTCCTCAGAATTGGAGTTATGATATCCCTCTTTTTTTTTTTTTAGTTCTGCCTCGAGTGACTTGATTTTATTTCTTTCAATCCTTTGTTCTTATAGTGCACTTATTAATTCTACTATGAGATTGACTTCTCCTTCTTCCTCAGAATATTCTTCGAAATCTTCTACTGCCATGAAGAGTACTCTTTCTGTATCACTATCACTGTCTTCTTCCTCATTTGATGATTAAATTTCTTCCTTGGTTCATAGACTTTTCTTGAAATAAAAATTGTTTCTTTTTTTTATTTTTATTTTTTATGATCTTATTCTTCATCACTTTCCTTATTCTTATGAGGACATTTAGAAGAAAAATGAACAACACCACCATAATTAAAACATTTCAACAGAAAGCATACCTTTATATTTTTTGGTTCCTCTTTTCAATTTTCTGACGAAGTTTTCCATTTCTTCATTGTCTTCTGAATCATCACTGCGGCTACAATCTATCTTTATCTTTTGCTTGTTATTCTTCTTTGTCTTCTTGGATGAATTGAATGTTGCTTCCTTCATGACTGAATTATCTTACCCTATCCTCATCTCATAAGTTGTGAGTATCCCATGTAGCTCATCCACGATTAATGTAGCTAAATATGCTCTTTCTTCCAGGGATGAAATCTTCGGGTCATATCTCATAGGTAGAGACCTCAACACTTTTTAAAGATTGACTTGTTCCTTCATTTCTTCTCCCAAACCTTTAATGGAATCGATTGTCTCATCAACTTGTAGAAAGTAGGAGGTGATGTTTTCATATTCCTTCATCTTCAATTGCTCAAACTTGGCTCTGAAGGTTTGAAGTTTGGCTCCCTTAACCTTGGTGTCTCCTTCATAGATATTCTTTAGTTTGTCCCAAGTTTCTTTTGTGGAATCACATTGTACAACTTTGGTGTATACTGATTCATTCAAACCATTCAGGATAACATTTTTGGCTCTAGCATCATTATCTTTAAGTTTCTTTCCATCCTTATCTGTTGGGGGAGTGGTTGGTGCTTTGTATCCATCTACTACTACTTGCAAAACATTGAATCCCTATGCCTGCACATATGTTTTCATCCATCTGCTCCAGAAGTCATATTTATGACCATCAAACTGTGAAACCCCAATCTTAGTGTATTCCATGGTCTCCTTTCAGTGGTTAGAATTATTTTTGAAGGACTTGCTCTAATACTAATTGATGGAATATTGAGAGGGGGAGGGGTGAATCAATATTATTACTTTTAATCCTTTTTAACCATAATGTGTATTGTTTAATTTATGAGAAGATTACAAATAACATTCAATATGAGCATTATACATAAGAAATGAACAATAAGAAACCACACATAAACACAATACACCAATATTTTACGCGGAAACCCAATGCGGGAGAAAGCCACGTAATGATTTTCTTATATTTTCAAAAGAAGTACATTCATAGGAAGCACCAAATTCCTTGTTTTCTAGCTACAAATGGAAGTAGGCTACAACCCCTTGGTTTCTCAGGCTCCAACCTAAAGGAAACTACAACTCCCTCATTCTCCGACTCTAACCAAAAGGAGGCTACAACCCCCTATGTTCTCCGACTACAACTGGAAGGTGGCTACAACCACCTATCCTTTCCCCGTCCAACCACACTGAAATATAAGTGCCAAATAACTGATACTGCTTCTGTCACCTTGTCACTATAAAACCTATACCAACAATAATATCCTCAACCAATAAAATCTGATCACATAGATCTCATACCAACTGTCACAAATGTATAGCTCAAACCATGTACAACTATGTCTCTCTAATCATGTGCTATACATATACAAACAATCATAAACCAAGTGTAGTGAAACCTCACATCAACCAAGCATCAAACCCTCACTGTTATGCAACCTGAATATGTACCAATAACTTTAGCAACATACCTCAACCAAAATCCCTCAAACATGTACCAAAAAATACTAGATATGCCTCAACAATATACCCAACAAAGTGTGCTAATGAAAAACAACAAATATACCAACATTGTACCTCTATAGATCTGTCTCATACAATATGAACCATACAAACAATATTCCTTCTAGGGAAAATACTCAATCTCCCATAACCATATCTCACAAAATCACCAATATCCAACTATAGACAAGAATTTAACATACCTTTTGATCCTGTAGATAGATCTGTTGTACCTGAACACTGTCACACTTCAAGTAGCCTCTCTTTAGCCTCAACAGTCTGAACCATGCCTCTTCCTTCAGATTTGGCAGTGCCTTGAGTGACGAAGTCGATTGTCCTGTAGGGGCCTCGCGTGATAGGCTACAGGAAACTTGCAGGGATTCCTCGAAGGATGTTTACTGTCTGACCCGTGGGGATGACCCTAATTAGGGTTTTTCATGACTTTCCCGCTCTCTTCTGCTACTGTGAAACTTTATCATCACTCTTCCTTCCCTACCTCAGACTTGTGCAACTTTAGATGTATGAATGAGTACCTGCAATAAACCTTTCACAAGATAGATATTCAATGTGCTCAATAGGTGCTAATGGGAGTCTCTTGCTCTCTTATTTATACTCTCCAAGTTCCTTCCTTTAGGGGTCATCTTATAATTGTTTTACCAAACTTCCCTCTTTTAGGGATAACCCACTTTCTTGTTGCAAGTACTTTACCCATAATCAATAAACTCACCACTTCTTGTTGCAAATAATTTATTTTTAATTATTCTCTTATTTCAACAACTTTACCCATAATTAACTCCTAGTTGCAACCACTTTGACTAGTGAACTTCTTGAAGACTTTCTAGTAGCTTCTAGAATAATTGACTTCTTGTTGACCTTCTAGGGGTTTCTAGATAACACACGAGGGTCCTCCAACTTCACACAACCATATCTTCTCAACCGTGAGGAACCATGTGACGTACCACATATCACCGAAAATGACACGATGTGTACTATCCATATTTGATAGTATTAACTACAAATTCACATATCTTCTTGTCTTTATTGCCCATACAAAATCGGTTCCTTAACCACATCTTTGGGGCTACCAAAATTTGCTACCGGACTTGCTTCAAGGGTTGAGATCAATGACAACCAACCAAATCTATCAACATACATTTTCAATATAATTTGAGACCATATGATTAGATCAATTATGGGGATCCTCCTTGATCATTCCTCCCCGCTAAGAAGCTTTTGGTCCACCAAAAGTTTAGTTTCATTTATAAAATAGGTGAGGGTATAGCTCCTTCACTTTTCTAGTTTACATCCATCATGATTTACTTGGATGCATCCCTTTTAGACCCACATGAAGGTACTTCACATTACCTCTCAATGAAGTCCTCACTCTCTTATTAAGAATAACATCTTCTCACAACTCATCGAGATAGTTTAGAGAAAATTCATCAACAGAAGGAACTTGAACATTCTCACCTTGATCCATGATCATAGGAGGCTCATATAGTTTCAAGTTTTCAACATTAACCATGAAAGACATTTGCGTATATGGAGGTAACTCTAACTGGAAATGATTTTCACCAATCTTCTCTAAAATTTTAAATGGACCATACCTGTTTGGTTTTAGATTTTTACCTTCACATTTAGTATAACCAAACTTGATCACCAAATTGGAGTGATGATCAACTCGATGCTTATCATGCCTAGCCTTATACTTGGCTTGGCTCTTTTGTAATTGTTCTTATATGGCCTAATGAACCAATTGGATCTTCTAGATGAACTTCTTGGATTTTTCTACATCATTACATCCATACACAATTGAATCTTTCTCAAAAGTGAAGTCTAGAGGAGGATTAGGAAAATAACCTAAACATGTCTCAAAAGTAGACCTTTGTGAAGAAGAATGTATGACATGGTTATAGACTTCCTATACATAATACAAATGTTCATCCCAAATCTTAGGCTTGTTACAATATCCTCAGAGTAAGTGTACCATTGTCTTGTTGACCACTTCTGTTTGTCCATTGGTGCATGGATGAAAAGTAGTGCTCTTCTGAAGCTTAGTGTCCATTAAATTTCAAAAATTTAACAAAAATTCCCCAAGAAAGAGGGAGTATTGATACAATACAATGGATGTGGGTAAGCCAAAATGAATCCAAACTTGTTGGAAGAACAAATGTGTAATCCCTTCTCCTATCACTTGTTTCTTATAAGGCACTAAAACACACTTTTTGCTAAATCTATCCATAAATACATATAGATAATCATGAACTTTCCAGGACACATGAAAACCCCCTATACAATGCATAGATACACTTTCCCATGGATGAGAAGGTACAGGAAGTGAAATATTCAAACCTAATTTTTTGTTACTTGGTTTGCTAGTGGCACACATCAAACATCCTTTTACATATTTGGACAGATTTTCATACGTATGAGGCCAATAACAATAGCATTGTAACTAAGCTATTTCTTTGCTAACACCAAAATGACTGGAAATGAGAGAAGTATGTGCTTCTCTTATTACATGCACTCTTTCACCTTGTGGAATGCATAATTTACCAAGATGATGTACCAATTTTTCATGTACATGATAATCTAATTCTTCCTTTTTAGTACCATCAATTAGAGTTTCATAAACATCCTTAAAATATTCATCTCTATCATATAGTTCAATGTAACGTTCATGAGATAATGAACTATGTTGTAAAATAATGGATGCATTAACAATATGTCTAGATAACATACCAACAATTTTGTTTTGTATACCTTTCTTATACATGATGACCAAATGCAAGGACATGATGTGATTGTTGTATCTAGGTTTTTGATTGGAGATACTACAAAGGTTGATGATCCATATGGATGGTTGTCTCTTTTCCCATCAAATATTGTTTCCACTTCTTCACACTCTGAACCAGATCATACAATTATTTGTCATAAGTAGGATAATTTCTTACCACACTAGTGAAGGTCTCAAAATGGTAACAAAACTGTTTCTTCCTTTGTATTAACACTGCCCCCGTGGCATAATCACTTGCATCGGTTTCAATCTCAAATGGTTGATATAAATATGGTAATGCTAGAACTGGGGTTGTATTGATATTTTCTTTCAAGGTGATTTTTGTTGTTTACCTCCCCACTTAAAGACCTACGTATTACTTGTCAAAGCATGTAAATGAGATGCAATAAATTAAAATTTAGCAATGAACTTCCTCCAATACTGAACTTCCCCCAGGAAGCTCCTAGATTCTGTTGCATTATTAGGCTTAGGCCACTTCATAATGGCTTGAACTTTAGAGGGATAAATTTTCAATTCACCACCCCCTACTATATATCCCAAATAAACTAAATATGTTTTCCCAAATTCACATTTTGACATCTTTAGGTACAATTTCTCCTTCTTCAAAACATCTAAGACTTTCCTAACATGCTTTACATGATCTTCCAAAATTTTACCGAAGATCTATATATAATTTATGTAGACTAGTACAAAAACATATATGAATGGCCTAAATACATTATTCATAATCTGCATGAAAGTAGCAGGAGCCTTGCAAATCCCAAATGGCAGAACCAACCCTTAAAATAAACCTTGTTTCATTTTAAAAGCGAATTTCCAAATATCATCTTCATTAATCCTTACTTGATGATGACCACTTCTTAAGTCTAACTTAGTGAAATACATTGCATTTTTTAATTGATCCAACAAATCATCAATACGAGGAAAAGGGTAATGGTTCTTCACCATAATTTTGTTAAATGCTAAAAAATTCACACACATTCTCCATGTGCCATATTTATTTGGTACTAACACAATGGGTGATCCACATGGAGCGGTATTAGTTGGATGACAACTTTCTCGAGCAACTCCTGGAATTGATTCTTTATTTCTTCATTCTCAATCAATGATAACCTATACATGCCAATGTTAGGAAGAGGTGCATCTTGCTATAGCTAAATATCATGTTGTATATCTCTCCTTGGAGGTAATCCTTGTGGTTCCTGAAACACTTCATCATAATTAGAAACACTCTTAACTAATTCATCTTTATTTTTAGGATCACACCCTTTGAGAGCTTTGGATTTCTCATCATTCTTAGATTTTTTTTTTCCACGGAAAAAAGAGTAATTCTATTCATCAGAAGAGAACCAAATTACATTTTTTAGGTTCCTTAAGCATGACCCAATCATTTTTAAAATGATCAGAAAACAGAATCTCAAGAGGGCCCATAAGCTAGCTAATAATCCACTAAGGAAAGTACAATAATATGAATTGGGAATAACCTGATATAAGTCAGAAAAAGACCCTTGAATCACAAGAACCATACCACGAAAAACATGCTAGGATAGCAAAAAACTTGCCAAGATATTCATGCAAGAAAAATAGACTTCAGAGAAAATCCCCGGACACTGGAAGGATCAAGTTAGAGCAGTATGAGCCTCCCACATCAAGATAAACAAAAAGCATCAGAGCCAGCGAAAACCCGATAAAACACTAGAAAAGGACAAAACCAGGAAGCCGCATGCCCCCAATAAGGACCTTAAAGTGATATCCATGCAAACACTGCACACCCTGAGTGAGGACCTCAAATATTTGGCCCAAAACCTTGTCTGAGATGAGGAAGAGAAAGGACACCAATACCCACCCAAAAACGCGATCTGAGCATACATAAAACCCTAAACATCCAACAAAACCCGAGAAAAAACACCAAACGACTGAAGCAACCGAATCAAGCAAAACCATCTATGCAAGAATAGATGAATATAAAATATCTGACAAAAGACGAGGCCATAACCCATCCCCAGGGAGAGTGGAAAGAAGAAATATATATCAACTAGATCCACGCCCATCCAACCACGCAAATCCAGGAAACAAAACCTCCGTGTGTGCAGAGGGACTCATGCAGAAAGGGAAGCCTCGAAGGACGAAGTAGAATAAGATTCATTCGTCGAGAACGAGGAAAAACCATAGAACTGGATCCACCTCTCAACAAACTGCAAAAACACAGAAGAAAATGCCAAGACCAAGCCCAAAACAACTACAACAGAAGACAAAAAACACGAGAAAATAGAACCACCTCCAACACAATGTGATCCAAGAAAGAAAAAGTGACGAGGATGCCGAGATAAACCAAATTGGCCAACAACAAAGAGAGCCTAGTTCTTCGGACTGCAGCTAGGATGCTGCAGATTCAAGAAGCGACGGATGCAATAGATCAGGGTGCGGCTAGGAGAACCTTAGCCGCATCCCTGAAAATTACGTATGTAATTAACTCCAATAACAACATCATCATCCTCCTTAGCTTTTACAATCATGAATACAAAATTCTTTCTTGCATGTACGAGCCTTTTCATTTTTCTTGTAGTAACAAGAGACAAGTTAGTCTTCGCATGATGGGCTCTTAAATATACTCAATCCCATCCTTTGTAATATGATACTTGTTCTCCTCCCTATGGAATATATATTTCCTGTCATACAAGTAAGGAATTATCAAAACAATTCCACAAATCAAGCGGTATGACATCTAATTCTACCTCATCTATGAACTTATGGTTGATTGAAAATATGAGCTTACAATTTTTAGATACATGCAACTTAGCACCTTCACATACCCATCCTAAAGGATATGGTATTGGATGAGGTTTAGTTTTAAGTCCCAATATATTAATAGTTTCTTTAGAAATGAGATTATCTTGCAAGTCACTGACAAAGAGTGTAGCAACCTTAGTATGTTTTGAGATAACTCTAATATGGATTAGTTCAATTCTTTTCCTTTTATCATGCATATTTTTAGGTTTTAAAGAATGAGTATTAGCACTATAACTAGCAAAGGAAGATCTACCTTGTATTCTCATGGTTGTGATCTTGGTTTCATCACCCGAATCTCATCCAAGATCTTGTTGGATTTTATTCATGGCCTTCTTATTTCCTAACCTCTTTGGTCTTAGTTTTGGATGAAGTGTCCAATACATAGCCTCAACATGTACTTCCTTCCTTTTTGAAGTGTGAACATGAAAGCTTCTCATATTCTTTCTTCTCTATGGTTGTTCATTTCATTTTACCCTTTCATTTGTTCTTGCCTTCAACTCACTAAACTGATTTCTTTGAGAAGTTGTCCTTGACATTCTTTCCCCTTGATTCAATATGAGTGGCTTGGACATAAAATTTATCAATATTAGTTGGATTAAACATAAGAATAATATGTCTAAAATATCTATGCAACACGCCAATACTTTAAATGATTTTCTTATGTATAGACATGAATGCCCAATGTCAATGCTCTCTTTACAAAGTCTTGAGTATAGTCTTACACATTTTGTCCTTTATTTTCCCTTAGATGATGCCAATCCATTATTGCTTGTTGTACATAACCTAAAGGATAAAATTGCGTCTTTAATGCAACTATGAATTCATACTAGGAAGATACCATTTTACCTTTCTTAAGAAGATCTTCTAGATTCTCATTCTCCCACTAGATCAGTGCTGTGCCACCCAATCAGAGAGTAGCTAGCTGGAATTTTTCTTCTTCGTCCATAATTTTTTGAACCCTACAATACACTTCAATTTTATTGATCCAGTGATCCAATTTCTTTGCATAAATCTGTCCATTATATATCGACAAGTCAAATTTCATGTCTAATTTCAACCAAGATGTAGGAAAATTAGAATTAGCTTTCTTTGTTTGTTTTTTCTATGGAATGGAAGAGGAACTTGAAATTTAAGGAGAGGATGGGGATGGAGGAATTTTAGGAGGGTCACTACTACCTCCTTCTCCTTTACCTTGACTTGGGCATTCTTCATTCTTCTTTTGTTCCTTATATAATTCTTCCACCATGGCTTTCATCTCCAAAAAGGATTGTCAAACATCACTTCTGATTTGAAGGTTTTTTCTTCCCTTGGAGATTCCATTTCTTGTCTTTGGAATGCACATCTTGAACCAATCTCAGGATTGTACTCTTCAAGTGAACCTTCTCCCCACTTGAGCTTAGACTTGGTTAACATTCAATTTTGGATTACTAAGAGGGGGGGTGAATCAATAATGACAAAATATTCCACTTTTAACAACAATATATATTCTTTATCTTTACCAATAGTGTTTAACAGTATATCATCAATGTATCATATATGAATGCATCCAATAAATATAACACAAGCATGTAAACATAAGAAACATCACATAAACATCACAACAAGAACACATTACACCAATATTTACGTGGAAACCCAAATGGGAGAAAACCATGAAATGATTTCTTATTTATATCAAGAATTCATTCATAGGAAGCACCAAATTCCCAATTCTCTAGCTACAACTGTAAGGAGGATTCAAACCCTTGTTCTCAGGCTCCAACCTGAAGGAAGCTACAAATCCCTAATTATATGGCTCCAACCAGAAGGAGGCTACAACCCCCTAGGTTCTCTGGCTCCAACTAGAAGGTGGATACAACCACCTAGTTCTCAGGCTCCAACTTGAAGGAAGTTCCAACTCCCTGATTCTCTATCGACAACTAGAAGGAGGATACAACACCCTATGTTCTCTGAATACAACCGAAATGTGGCTATAACCACCTATCCTTGACCCGCCTTGTCGCCCTGAAGTTAAATGCCAAATAGATGATGAAATCATTGCCACACTGTCACTATGAGATATACCAATGTAAACCTGTACCAATATGTGCCAAAAAACTATAACCAACTTGTACCAATATCTTGTGATCAACCTATACCTATAACCTTCCTATACAAATAAAAGAAATAGGTACATGACCTGTCTGTGTTGCAACTTGCATATGCATGTGCCATGCCTATTGTTAACTCTCAAAAACGCACCAGCATTTTTGAAGGAAAGATGCCTAATCTTGTAGGGAAAAATTTTCCAGCTTCCCTAGCTCCAAATCCAAATCTGATTGCATGATTGGAAATCTTATGATCTTTAGTTAAAAATCGACTATTTAAACGTGCGAAACAGATATTCCATGGCTGAGAAAATTAATTTTTACCAAAGGAATTTTTTGCTGGAAATTCTGACTTTCGGTGGTTTAGGCGAACAGGACGACTGTTCATTAACCACCGAAAGTTGCGCTTTCGGTGGTAAATTCGCACAGAATCTTTCCAGTCAACCAGCGAAAGCCTGTTTTAACCAGAATTTTCGAAATTTCGCACAGATCAAGGATTTTTGAATCCAAATAGTTTGAATTTGATTCTAATGGATAAATGGTGAATTATAAAGTCAGATCTAAAGACTATTTACAAGAGATAAGGTAAGA
>WSFP011528758.1:0-12147 GCA_009831015.1 Picea engelmannii | reverse complement strand
GTTGTTTGATATTACATTTCAGAGAAGATCATACATCGTCATTCACATTGTTCCATAAAACTCCTCTTTCCCTCCTGTAAATAGGATTCATTGAACAAAAATTTGTATCATTCATTCCTATTTATGCATTTTTGTGTGAGAGTCTCACACAACATCGGTTTCATTTCCATCTCCTTTTGAGTAACAATAGCCTTTAATAATATTGTGCAATTTTAAGATTCAACTAGTAACTTTTTCTAGGGATCTTTTACACCAACATTAGCTATGCTAGAGATTTGATATAGGCAGTGAGACACACTCTCCAAAGAAAAAAACACACAATAGTATATTTTGATAAGGAGTGTCAAATTCCATTTGCAGCATTTTGTCCTGGGAAGCCCTTCTCACACAAGGGTCAAACCTAAGGTCGCATTGAGATTGACAGAGTTACTCACCCTGCTTTGTTGATATCGGTGTAGAGATTGCACGTATTACGGGGGTCACTTGAAGGTATACCCACAATGATGAGTGGAAGCCTCTCAAGTTGATTTCGGGCTACATACCCTGCCCTTGCATGTGGATCGGACTGTCGTCTGTTCCCCCAGGCATTATTGTTGTTGGTGGTAACCTTAGTATCCTATATTCTTAGGGTCTTACACAAGATGATTGTGAAGGGGTAAGTCTTCACAGTACCTGGAATCGATGTTTTCCAGACTCACTCGGGCTCCTTGGAGGGTATACCCACGATTGTGTGGGAGCTTGCACTACGGTGTAAGTCCGTTAAGCAGGTCATCAATGTAACTTTTCCACCCTGGACCAGCCCCTTCTTGTCTCATCATTGCGACGTTGGATTTCATCACCAACTAGTGACTTTGGAATTAGAAGGTCTTGTTTGCCTGGTTTTTCTTCCTAGATTTTATTAGCGCATGTTGTTTGTTTACCCAAGTTGGCCATAGAATTTCTTTCATAAAATTCTAACTCGATCCCAATTGACCCTTCACGTCGTTCACATAGAATGTAAGGCCTACCCCCAAAATATTTGGAAGTTCTCAACCCTTTCCTACCAACTAACCGAAGGGCTCTCCTCTACAGAGTGAAGTCCAAGAAGTTTCCACTCCACCAGTGGAAAGAAATAACTCTTTTGAACGGTTCTGAATTACCAATTCTCAAGAGGACTTTCGACTTCCTCCTGACTCCGAGAGACGTATTGTGCAAGTGAATTCTTCCAGAGATATAGTTGTTCAGTCTTCTGGATCACCAACCGGACCTTTCATAAGACCTGAGGGTCAAGATCCTTTTTGGACTACTGGAATTTTTAGATGGGATCTCTTTGTCTCAAGAGCAGGCATTGATATCACTATCACACCTGAGCTACCCGAAACATCTGATCTAGACATAGTACCTTTTACTACCGCCTATTATTTTCCTGGTACAGAAGCTCCGCCAGCTAACCACATCTTGACTATCCCTCTACAAACGATCCATTACACAATGGTCCTAGATACTACGAGTTCTCACACTGGGATTAAAGTGACTAGCCAAGCTCCCATTGGCACACCGCTTTCACCCAGATTCACCCCAACCCTTCTGCCCCGATATCATGCGTTGAATGCTTCTATTCCCGCTCCTACACAAATCTCATCTAGGACTCCTGGCATTTCCTCTTCTTCTGGGCACCATCTCGTTCTTGGTTTTATTCTGACACTTCCTCGACCCCCTTTCAGAGGACCTCTTCCATCCTCTATCGAAGGCAGCGACCCTAGTGGCACCATCCCGTCTTTCACACCTAATTACCAGATTCCTATTGGTGGACAATTTAACCAAGGAGGACAAACCCAATCCCCTTTTGCAGGACAAATCCCAACTGGGATGCAACCCCCGATTGGAGGGAAACCCCCACCGACCCCACCCTATGGAAAAAACATACCTCCATCCTTGGCCCAGTATTGGAATTATCTTATTCAACATAATCCTCACTCAACTGGGGGGAAACAGCCTTAAGCTAGCTTCGTCATAGCCCCTAGTATAGGCCAACCATATCCAGGCACATCTAATACTATTTGGGGCTTGAACGCTCAACCCCATGCCCCTGTTCAAGGGTACAACCCTATGAATTACTTGCCTCCACACAAACCACCAAATTTTCCCGGATCTTCGCATTATATGCAAACTTCTTATGGTCCCATTGGTCTGTCGACGAGACTCCCTCCCCAAAGTCATCAGTACCCACATGTGAATAGACCGTTACCCTTCTTAGCCACCTTGGACCTCCCTAATCTGTCAAGGATTTTAAATGATCTGATCCTTCACTCTCCTCAATGGCCTGCCATATCGGCCAAACTACCATTTGAAATCCCTAAATTCGATGGTAAATCGGGAGAGGACCCGAACAATCATGTAATGACTTTTCACCTTTGGTGCTCATCCAACTCCTTGATGGATGACTCTATTCGTTTACGCCTTTTTCAGTGAACCCTCACAGGTTCCTCTGCGAAGTGGTATATAGAATTACCACGAGGCTTCTTCACCGAATTCAACACCCTCACTATGGTTTTTCTCACCCACTACTAGTTACCGATCCGCTACGAAATGGGAACCAAGATTTTGAGTTCCTCACAAACAAACCAAAGCCACTCATATCTCTGATCACATTCATGAGTGGCGATGGAGATGATGTCTCATCAAAATCAAACTTCCCGATCAGTTGTTGACAGAGTGGTTCACGAAATCATTTGTGAACGACACCACTCGTGACATCGCCATGGGTGGAGTTGTCACAGAAGAATAGGCAATCAATCGTGCTCAATACCTCGACCTTGTTTATTCACAAACGGGTACTCTTTATGACTTACTCCCTGATGCACCTCGTCCTTCTACTTCTGCTACTTCAACTATTCCTAGTTCTTCTCATGTAGCTAATGGTTTGATTGGCACTTTCCATACCCAACCTCATTCCGTCCAAACCTCTAGCAACAACCCCAAACCCATTTCTTCTAATGATAAAAAATGCTTTGTCTCCTACCCCTCCCACTGACAAGACTTCTGAGGTAAACTCTGTTCAATCTACCCCCGCTGGAAAAAATAAATCCAAAAAGGGAAAGGGTAAGAACAAGGAGGATAAAAATAATCCGCAATCTGAGAAAACCAAAACACCACCTGTTGATGATAAGGATAAGTGCAAACCCCGATACCATTGTCTTATCTATGGTGATGATCACTACACTAAGGATTTTCCACGATGAGTTGAGGTTACTAAGTTCCTTCAAGGGACCCTGAAACCCCCCACTCTGGCTGTGTTATCACAACCCTTCCCCTCTCAACAACAGGCTAAATTGGTCATTCATGACCAACCTTCCCCCTCCAATACATCCTATGTCTTAATGTGTACAGGTGATTCAAAGAAGAATTACATCACACTTCCACTCGAGCCAAAGATTATCCTTCCTCCAAAGAGAAGGTTGATGCAATACCTCCTTCATTGGTCAAACCATATCCCACAACTCCACCTACCAACAGTCCTCTTCATCTCGAACGACTGAGCCTAGATATAGTTCTTCGCCCTCCCCCAAAGGGTGTTGTTCGAAAATAGGCTTTCAATCCTCATGCACATGCTACCCAGAAATACAGTATTGTTGAATATCTAGCCCAAGCACCGTCTGCGATGTCATCCCTCGAAGTCCTTCAGAGTTGTCCTATGCAATGGAAGGAGCTGTTGAAAGCTATCGGTGGAATCGACCCTACAGATACAAATTTAATAATTTTTTACTTGGAAAATCACATTCCAAGGTTACCCCCTCAACTCGCATTCCAAATAAAATCTATTGTCTCCGAAAAAAACATTTGTAGAACAATTATTGATGAGGGTGCCTCAACATGTGTCATGTCTATGACCTACTGGAAATCCGTTGGCTCTCCTCCTTTGACTAAATCCCACAACAAGCTCAAAGCATTCAATGGCTTTGGTTTTAAGCCTTATGGTTTCCTCCCTTCATTGTCTATTATGTTAGAAGGCAAAACAATCAACATTGAAGCGGAGGTCTTCACCACTCCCCTCGATTACAACCTTCTACTTGGCCGTAGCTGGATCAATTCCATGCGTGCAGTCATGTCCACTCTTTTTCGTGTCGTGTGTTTCCCACATCAAGGAAAAGTAGTTACCATAGACCAATTGGCCTTCTTTCACTTTGATGCACGTACCGGAAATGTACCTTTCATTGAAAAACCCCCCCGTAGATATGAGAACATCGGTGTGGGTATTCTTAAAGATTCCTCTTTGATGGGTACTTAATCCCATTCCACCACCCAATGTCCCACATCCGTTTTTCTCTTCGATCAACATGATCTCCACCTCTATTCACGGAACCCCTGCATCTTACAACCCATGGATGGTACCCAACCCCACTGATTATCTTCATTATGGTGACGAAATTCCTTTGAGTCTGGTCAAATCTGCTTATCAAGCCATTCAATCGGCAACCCCCTCTCTTGGTGATTTATCTCCGGATCCATTCCACGTAATTTTTCCTACACATGAGATGATTATGCTTTTTATGTCTGTGGAAGATACCCCTTGGGACGATGGACATCATCATTCCATCCTCTTCCTGGAACAACACACCATCGAGGGTTACCAACGACTCCCAACCCCATCGACCATTGTCATCATTTCTACCGTTCCTGAGTCTACACACGACATGTTCTACAAAGGGAACTTAAGTAATATCTCACCCACCATCCCCCTTGACATATCCATAAAACCTGGAGTTGTCAAAAATGTGCGTATCGGAGCTTTGTGTTCCCATGATGAAGTTTTCACCTACAAGTCTCTTTTCCAAGAATTTTGTGACGTCTTCACGTGGAGCTATGAAGAAATGTCGAGGATTGACCTCGACATTGTGGTACACGAGATTAAGACATACCCAGGCGCTAAACTCGTCCGGCAATGACTTCGTCTGGTCCACCCACGTAAAGTAGCCGCTATCAAGCTTGAAGTTGAAAAACTTCTAAAAGTTGGCTTTATTTACCCTATGGCTCTAACTAACTGGGTTTCCAATCTTATTATGATTGACAAGAAACAAGGCACAATCCGCGTGTGCATTGATTATAGGGACATAAACAAAGCTTGTCCTAAAGACAACTTTCCTACCCCATTCATTGACAAGATCATCGACGATTGTCCCGGAAGTGAAATATTCTCTCTGATGGATGGTTTCTCCGGATATAATCAAATCAATATCGTACCCATGGACCAACACAACACTACTTTTATTTTTCCTTGGCACACTTTTTCCTACTGGAAACTTCCATTCAGTTTAAAGAATGACAGCGCAACTTTTCAATGTGCTATGTCTTACACCTTTCACGATATAAATCACATCATGTAGCCATATCTAGATGACTTACTCACTCATTCTATGCGTCATGTAGATCATCCAATACACCTCCGTGCCATTTTCCTTCGATGTCAGTTTTACCACATACGCTTGAATCCCCACAAATGTGTTTTTTTCATAGAATCCGACCGACTTCTGGGCTTTATTGTTTCACATCAAGGGATCAGGGTAGATCCTTTGAAGGTCGAGGCAATTCTCAATCTCCCTCCTCCTTCCTCACTTCACTAGTTACAAAGTTTACAAGGGAAGGAAAACTTTCTTCGTCATTTCATCCTGAACTATGCTGATCTAACTCTTGGATTTATGCGATTGCTCAAGAAAGGTTCTGAGTTCATATGGGATACCACTGCCAACAAAGCTTTTGAAGCTTTGAAACTGTCTTTGACACGTACCCCGCTACTCTTCCCACCTGATTACAGTCGGGATTATTTCCTTTACCTCGCATCCCGGACTATATGATCGTTATGGTTCTCATCCAGGAGGATGATTCTCATGACGAAAATGTCATCTATTACTTGAGTTGGAGTCTCACGACTACCGAAACCAAGTATTTACATGTTGAAAAACTAGCCTTGGCAGTCATCCAAGCTATTCAACGTTTCCGGCACTATATCCTTTCTCGCAAGACTACGGTAATTTCTAACTGCAACCCTATTCAGTACATTCTTACAAGCCAATTTCTAGGGGGAAAGTACTCCAAATGGATCGTAATACTCCAGGATTTTGACTTAGAATTTGAACACGCTAAGTCCAAGAAATTCTTGGCATTTGCCGAGTTGATATGCGACCTTCCCTACTCTGAGATGGAAAATGTAGCCGCAGATTCATTACTTGATGAATCCCTTTTCCTCATTAGTTCTGATGACCTTTGGTACAGAGATATCATCATATATCTCTAGACCCAGACTTTCCGACCTAAGTTTTCTAGCACTGACCGCTGTCGAATACGTTACCAAGCCCTTCGGTATATTATCCTCGGTGATACTCTTTATCGTCGCGGGATTGACTCTGTTTTTTGATGCTACATCACATTTGACGAAGCCGCGAAAGCCCTAAATGACTACCATTATGGAGCCTGTGGTGGTCATATGTCTGGGTATACTACTACCCAAAAGATATTACGAGCAGGGTATTTTTGGCCTTCTTTATTCAACGATTGTATAATTGTCGTCCAAAAATGCCATGTTTGCCAAACCTACAACAATAAAATATGATCACACCCTACTCCTCTACACCCTGTGGTCTCCGTTGATCCTTTTACGAAATGGGGTATCGATTTCATGACTTGTCACCCTCACTCGGTCGGGGGGCATGGATACATTATTGTAGCCATAGATTATTTAATGAAATGGGTCGAGGTGATGCCAACATTCGACAATACCAGAAGGACTGCAACATTATTTATATTCAATCACATCATTGCTCGGTTTGGTGTTCCTCAAGCTATCATTACTAACCACAGTAGCCACTTTAGAAACTTCATGATGTCTGAACTCACTAAAAAGTTGGGTCTTCGCCATGACAACTCAACACCCTATTACCCACAAGCCAACGACCAAGTTGAAGCAATAAACAAAATCTTCATTACCATGATTCAACGAATGATAGGGATTCACAAAACGAGTTGGCACATGATGTTGTTTTTAGCATTATGAGCTTACCGGACATCCATTAAGTCTGCTACCGGGTTTACACCATTCTATTTAGTCTATGGTCTAGAATCCATCTTGTCAATCGAATGTGAGATACCCTCCCTAAAACTAGCCGTCAAACTTCTCCCAAACACTTTTTTCGAAGAAGAACATCTATTGTATCTCATGCAATTAGACGAAACTCATCGCGACGCCACCCTAGTTATAGAAGCCAAGAAGAAACGCATCAAAGCCCAATACGACAAACATGTCAAGCCACATGTTTTCTTCGAAGTTGATCTGGTTCTCCTTCATGAACAAGATTGGGATATGCTAGGAGCCAAAAAAATTGAAGCTATGTGGCAAGGTCCTTATATCGTCAAACAAGTTTTGGAGAAAGGAGCTTACAAGTTAGTGGACTACGACAGTATCCCTTTGAGTGAACTCAGAAATGGGTTATACTTAAAGAAGTACTATGCTTAAGATCACCTATGCATGAGTTCTTGTATTTTATTGTATCATACTTTTTTTTACTTTAGTATTTTTTTTTCGTTATTTGGTCTCTTCCCTCGACTGTTTATCTTGCATTGTGCTTGGTTTCCAGATGTCAGTCTTCTCCACCCCACATTGGCTTCGCTGATGGCACTAGCCGTAGTACTCAGAACCTTGTTTCTGCTGCATGGGCAATTTACACCCCTACAAATGAACTTATCAGTCTACAAGGTGTGTGCCTCAGTCATGCAACCAATAATATTGCAGAATATAGAGGCATCATCGAATTGTTGATTGATGTTATTTTTCTTGATATCTGCCACCTGGTTATACGACTCGATTCGCAGCTAGTAGTACTACAGTTAAGTAACGTCTATGCTATCTGAAGTCCTACTTTATTACGGGTATATTTACGAATTCGCCTCTTGGAACGTTATTTTGATTATATCGAATATCATCACATTCCTAAATGTCTAAATACATTGACTGATACATTATCTAACTATGTGTTAGATAGACATTTGGGGCATTTATAAACCAATCACACATCACATGTACAACATAACACAAAATAAACCTGTAGAAGCCATATATATGTATATAACGATCAAAAATTTTTACAAAAAGTTTCTGTCCAAGGATCAAAATCTCAAAATACGAAGCCTATAGCTTCTACAAAGTAGCATCACGGATGATTCTCACAATAACACACAACTTCTTGGGCTACCCTATGAAGAAGTCGACTGAGAGACTCAGACACACCCACAGTATGGCACTGGTAACATCTCGGGATCTCCCTAATAGAAATATCCGGGACGTCCACAGTCAACCCCTCCAAGTTCTGTTCCACTGCCTCATAGTCTTTGGCATCCCATCTCGCCATTGGAGCCGCTTCTCCTCGTCGTTGAATAGGAGACATTCCTAGAGGTCGATATGGCCCCACATCTGTGTCATCAAAAAGAAACGTTTTGATTAGTTCTTGAATAAACATAAAAACATTTCATGTGATAAAATTTGCAAAAACATTTAAAAAGAACAAAATGTGTACTTCTTACCTAAGTCACCCCACTGAGCATCCTCAGGCAGGGCCAAATCTGGATCCCCTCAAAAATCCAATCCAGCATATGCGTAGTCGTCGATCATCAACATCTAGGGACTCAACCAGTCAAAAAATGAATCATTATACTTGATTATAGGCCCTGCTACGTGTCGAGCCATGAGGTTGCACCACCTCATCATCCTCGGATCATGTGGGGCCGGTAAACCCCAATCAACCTGTAATCGCAGTAGTGAGACCCTCTTGAGGAAGAATGACACCAAAAGTGATATGTACCCAAACTACTACAAGTCACCCTTTCTGCACTTCGTCAATTGTCTCTTCATACTGTGGAGAACTGCATTCGACCAGTTGAAGAACAGAGGCTCTGTGCACTCTATGGCGTATTGGAAATAGCTCTGGAGAGCCATGTGCGGAGCCGCACTCCCAAACATGTGTGCAATAGTAAACAAGATGGTCCGTAGGGTCAAATCTTGGACCCCCCAAATGGAAACCTTACCCTTGCTTCTCTTTGCCTCGGGAACACAATACTGGTGATAGTACTCGCTCATAGAGAGTCCATTGCCTCTACCTCCAGTCAAAGTAGCATGGTATCCATGTCGTGACAACCCCGTTAGAAAATAGATATCCTCGATATCTAGGGTCAACGTATGGACTCCCATGTGAAATAATTGTTGGTCCACGTCCCACATGTGGACCAGGTATTCCAACAACCTGAGTTGGGCTCTCAAGCCCGGAATCCTGAAAATTTTCAATAGCCCACAGTCTCATAGGGAAACGACTGTACCCAGGTCATTCCTGGCAATGGAATCATCCTCCTCATGTTCCCTTTCTCTCCATTCAAACATTGTGATGGTAAAACACCTGCAAAAGAGCCATGAGAGGGAAGTCATCAACTTGTTTTAAACTCTTGTATAATTTGTATTGAGCAAAACCTTACTTCAAAATCCATTTTTCAGCCCCTGCAGGTGAGCCCTTTGCATGGTGTGAGATTCTCGCAGGTGCCCTGAAGGCCACCTATGAGAATCCTAGATTCTCACAGGTCCCGCATGGCCCACCTGCAAGAATGCTTGGGCACGGGATCCGACCCTAAAATGGACTCAAAACCAAAAACATTGCCAATAAAAACCAAAAATAAACCATGGAAAAGTTAGAGAATTAAGAGATTACCTCGTTGGCTGAGATGGTTCGCTGAATGATCGCTTGTGCCTCCTGTAATCGAGCAAAGAGATTTGGGGGAAAATGAGGTATGTTGGACAAGTTTTTGGCAAAATCACAATGAAATGGTGACAAACACTTTTTACCCATATTTATTCACTTTTTACTATTTTTGTTGATTTTTTATATTATTTTTATTACTTTGTCTATAAAACCTAATACCCTAATAGTCTTGTGAGTGTGGTTTTTCGCAAATATCACAACTTCGAATTCCAAACAAGGGGGTACGGGTGTTTTTTCTTTTGTCACATGTACGACTAATTTTTTAGGTCTTTTAAGAAAAAAACCTCGAGCTTAGTTTTCATTTATTCTTGCGCTCGAAAATTTATGAGAACGTAACCGAGTATACTTTTTATCGTCTTTTCGTACTCATCATGGTAACACAAAAATGACAAACGTAAAGGAGTATCCTTTAAGCTCTTTTCACACTCCATAAAAAAAAAGAGTGCTCAGCGATCTTGTTCTTTTCGCGCTTGTTAAAGTATTTGAAAAAACATTCGACGGGCGATAGTTTATCACTTTTTCAGTCTCGTCGAAATCTTTTACGAAAAAGGAACTGGGAGAGTTCTCTTTAAGTGTTTTTCAGACTCTCAAAACATGAAAAACCCTCGAGTTTTCTATCCTTGGACTCGTTAAACAAACATCGAAAGACCTGCAATGGGACCGAACCACTCCTTCCTAGGGTTCGTTAAATATACTTTGAGGGACTTATCCGAAGGATGAGCTTACATCAACAAGCATATGTTATCCCCCTCAAGGTTGTTTAAAAATAAAGAGGTACTCGCCATAAATGGTGGGGGAAATTTTGGGAAAGGGATGTGTTTTCATATTCATATTAATGGAAAGAAGCATCACTCTTGAACATGACACCCCCTATTCATCATTTGAATCCGGGTTGGGAAATCCATTCGTCTCTTGTTCAACTTGCTACAAGGTCATATCTTGAGTCATCTTTGAGTCAGTACTACCAAGTCCTTGGTCATGTTGTTCATATGTTCAGGAGAAGTTCACACGAGCCCTCTATTGAGTTGGCCATCTGCAGTCGTCCATTCTTACTATGTCGACCTTCCTTGTGTCTGTTTCAACCCGTATTCATACTTTGTTTCATCCTCAAAATCTGTTACTTATTTCATTTCATTGATGGGGGATACATCAAGGCCCTCCTATGATGAGTCTTTTTCCATCGACTCCAACTCATTATAAGAAAATGAGACATAGAAATTATTTAGTACCTTGGAACCTGCATCCCTTAATGGCAGGTCTCTTCACTTTCGACAGGGGTTTCACATCATTGATCTCTGGTCGAGAGATTCCACCAAGTGCTCAACTTCAGCTCATGCATTCGCATTCGTTTGGATTGTACTTTGGTACCTTGGGAGTCATTCACATCAATGGTTATTTCCCTCGCACTTGTTAACGGTTTTCATCAATGACCGGTAATCAAGTGGTTTCTACCATGTTCGACTTCAGCACATGTAACCACATGGATAGATTTGTATTTTTAGGTAATGATATTGAAGACCCTGGGTCTCATCTTTTGATCCAGACTGCGATGGAGTATGTATGATTTGTATCAGCACATAGATCCACTTTGTATGTCATGTGGCTATGTCATCTTAATTCAAGTCTTCTCGCATAGATCCACGGTGTATTCCTAGTGGCTATGTAGCATTTTGACGGTATGGATCCATGGTGTATGATTGGTGGCCATGACCTACATTTATGATTCCATTCATTTGTGATCTGAGCATGGGAATGCCTACCTCATAAATGGTATTATATTCTACAAATGCTTGGTTGTTTATA
Source organism: Picea engelmannii (assembly GCA_009831015.1). NCBI lineage: Eukaryota > Viridiplantae > Streptophyta > Pinopsida > Pinales > Pinaceae > Picea > Picea engelmannii. The sequence continues at coordinate 571 of WSFP011528758.1, read as the reverse complement.
GGTTTTTGATTAGGTGTGCTTCTTGTTTATGACACACACATGCATTTTACAAAGTATTTTGGCTATCACAAGTTCCAGCCTCATACTTTGGGGGGCATTATGTTACACATGATTTTGGTCACTCTGGTGATGTCTCTACAAGTGATGTATTCAATCTCCCACGAGGACTTTTTGCCTGAGAAAAGTGACTGTTGTCTTCTTCCAAAAAACACATTTTTAAGATGATTTCGCAGGCTACCTATATTATAGGGTGCGATAATCCTTCATTCTCTCGGGCAACCCAAACTTAGGGTGAAAATTGTTCGCAGTCTACTCTATAGGTAGGGTGCGAATCTATTTCAAAGATTGGAAAAGAGAAGAGGTCACGAAGGTTCTAGAAGGGAATCTTCTAGAAAATGAGTTGGCATTCACATGGTTGGCATCCTACAGACTTCTTAGATTTAGTGGGATCATCCTCATCCATTTAACCATCTCTCCTTCTCCTATATATTGAAAGGTTTCTCATGGAAAAGGTTAAGCAAGATTGAATGAAGAATTGGTGAAATAATTGTGTGAAAAACTCTACTTGGAT
>WSFP011528748.1:0-12148 GCA_009831015.1 Picea engelmannii | reverse complement strand
TTTTCTTGTTTTTCGTTCTTTCTTTCTTTATGTTATTCTAGGCATTATCTAGGACTTGTGCTTGCACTCCCACATTGTATTCATACTTGTTGTTTTCTTCAGTCCCATTGACCTACTTTTGTGGTCATTTGTTGGACATTAATAAAATTATCTTATCTTATCTTATCATCCTCTTGGCTGCCATATTCTTCCTCATGTGAGGACAAGAGCACTTGAAAAGTCTTCACCTACAATATCGGTGTTCTTCAAATCATCAAGAATTTCACCATTACATTCAGAAATTTTAAAAGGCAAATGACTTACCAAACCCTTGTCTTCATGAGAGGATGAAGTGGATGCTTGAATATCTATATTGAAATCTTCACCACCAACCTCAGCACCAAGATCTTATTCATAAGATATTGCTACAAACTCTTCACTCTTTGACTCTACAACATGATCTTCATTCAAGGAAATGGATTCATCAAGTAGGTCTTCAATTTGTTCTTTATAGCTACTATCCCAATACTTGCAAAATTCTCTAACAAACCCTGCAAATGAATTTATTTCCCCCTTGCCAAAACTATGAAACCAATCGTATGCAATTCCCATCAAGCTATGTGAAAACATTATGATCGTAACATCTTCATGTTCTACATTAAGCTTTGAAATATAATCCATAAAAGATACAACATGATGTGCCACTAGATAAGTGTCCCCACAAAGCCTTGGAAGATGCTCGGCCCATCTTGGAGGGTTCTCATTTGGATATCCAGGAATACCGGATAAATTTAAAGGGGCATACACTCCAGCATACCACCTCTCTTGGAATGATGCCATACCAATTTCATTCCAAATTTTCAATCTGAAAAACATATCGTATTCATACCTTTTCATACCAATGGAGTCGCCAGATGAGAAAACCAGATCTTTAACCAAGTCCATTTCATCACATTATTGTAGCCATGTCTACTGAATCCTAGAAAGGGACTTTATCCCCAACAATGACGCTAATTTGTGGATCTACACACAAGATAAGTCCAATCTTACATGTACAAACCCTAGGGAAACTCTTGAAAGTTCTACCACTGTCACCTTAGTAGAACCTCCCTTCTCTTTAAGTCGGTTCTCCTTCAGCGCAAGGGTGTTTTCCTTGAGATCAAATGACTAGTCTATGTATTAGCTCAGATCTGAAAATCATATTAGTGATTTGTGTGTTTAATGATCTTCTTTAGAATAAAAGGATTAGAAGACAAGCAAAACCGACTACTTTGTCCTTTGAGCAAATGGAGTCAAAACCTAACTTGATGAAGATGCTTAGAATGCAAAGGAAAAATCAGCAAGTTATAAAACTTACCATTCCAATTAACCACATTGATGCATAGAACTAGTGAAAAGCTCTTAAAAAAGCCATTTCATCTCCGTCTCAAAATCAACCAGCATATGACATAACCATCAAAGTAAAAAGAGCAGCAAACAGTCATCAAAAATATGAGTCAACAACAGCCTTTATCTTCATTAAAAAATTTGGTCACATCAAGGGCTTAGATGGGTGAATACCTCTCATAAAACCCTTCTCTAATATCCCTAAACAGCCCACAGAAAAGATGTAACAGCCCTGAAGGCTGACACAGCAGAATTAAACCAGCAGAAAATGATGTGGCAGCCCTAGCATAAATGTGATCAACAGCCCAGCAAAATGAACATTCCTTCACCAACAGCTCTTCCACCCTTCTACCTGAAAATGACAAAGTCTTTGGCCTTTTAGGGTGATCTCTCTCCACTTACTTCTGATTTGCAAATGAGGAGAACCTCTCCTTTTATAGCTTTTCTCCCCAAGTAATTTCCAATAAGATATTATTGAAAAAGCTCTAGAGATCCCTAGATCCACCTTTCCTCCAAGCAATCGTATTAACGTATAAAACAAAGTCTAGAAACTTGCTTGGAAGTAGGGCATTCCACAACCTACGCCTTCATTTGATCTTTGAAGATGTCAAAACATCCAAGTGTCATCTTCTCATGCTAGACGTCCCAATAAAAATTTGTTTTTTTAAATTCCTTGTGCCATTCTAGAAACCTCTTGATGGGACACCTCCTTTAATTAGGGCTGGTATATCACAATGAGTAATTAAAAACTTCCTTCTAGAGTGCTCCAAGAAAGTCGCTGCATTAGAAAATTGTTTTTTCTTGAGGTATGTTCCATTCTAGGTGTTTCTCCTTCGAAAGCCCTCTTGAATTTGGGTTTATGCATCATAAAACCCCTTTAAAATTGCTTTCTAGATCCTTCTACACAAGTTGCTCCACCAATTATGGCTTCAAGACTACTTTAATAATAATTTTATGAGTGTGCTATGTGTAGCCTATAGTGAGGAGCAGACTCAACAAAGCACTATTCCGTTGCCATGAATGCACCCAAAATTTTGCCCTAGATGGTGGAGAGCTCTTTAAATAAAGTGCAATCATCCTTGCATTGGGTTTAGAATGCCACATGCCCTCATTATATGAATGGTGTCCCATTGAAGAGCCATATAAAGAATGCCAACATGTCAAATCATGCCTCCAAATATGTCGAGCGTGTCTCGTGAATGTGAAAGGTGCCCATGAAGATGATCATGCCTCCAATATCCCTCAGAGAATGTGAACATGCATAAAAAGTACACCTCAAGTTAAGAATATGCATCAATATATGTAGAAGATACCCCCAAAGGTGAACCACTCCTACATGTACAAGACTGCCTCCCAATGTGTGACCTGAATACTCAAACATGCCTCAAAAGATGTGACCATCTCTTAATCATGTGGAATAAAGACAAATTCAAGCTGCCAACATATACAAGTCCTGTGCAGTGCTTGCCGAGAGAATGCCGATGAAAATATAAATTGGATTATGCATTTTCCAGTGCTAACACTACTTATTACTCAAAGTAATATGTACAGCCACAGAATAATATGTAGAGACAGAATAGAATGAAGAATCAAAAGGCAGCTACTTTATTGCAGTCGAGGCTACAATAAGGTCTGAGCATGCAGTCATAGGAACATTTAAATATTACAAAATACAAAGGTGAACATTTAAATATTACAAAATATAAAGGTGAACATTTAAATATTACAAAACGATGATTTGAATCAAAGCCTGTCTGATAGTGTAAAACCATAACCAAATAGATTGGAGAAATCATACAAATGGCAACCAAATAGTGGACAACCCACATATGGTATGTCGCACTTCAACACCAAAGACAAGAATGGAGCAACATTTTATTTGTAATTTATGTGGTTGTGAATATATCATTGTAATGAAGTATGTTGCTTAGTTTGCAGACAAATCAATAGAAAGAAAGTGTATTAGCGTACCCAACATATAGCATGCCAACCATTGCCAGCACGATGACAAGAAGCACAAGCATAGCAAGTTGTGCACCAGTACCCACCAATGCTGACAACAATACCAGATTTTGAGGTGACCGGAAAACATCTCCATGAACAAGCTTCCAGCCTGATTCTTCACTGCCATCTCTTTCCTGTATATATAAAAGTACTCAAATTAAACTCTAAAGTATGCATGTGGATCTAAATGACATACAGGCCAAGAAATTTAACAAAGCTAATATCATACTTGCTTTATGAAAATTCATATTGAACTTTATTTAAAGCTTGTTGACAGAATTTGGTAGCCACTATACGTCAATCTCTACACTCGAGTTTCAACAGTGCCTTATACAGTGAAACTTCCACTGACTGCTACTGTTTTACATCCCCATCAATTCAAACATCATTAAACTGCAATTATAATAGAGATACCAAAAATCCAAAGGCTACAATCTAGATGATCATATCAATTAAAATCTTCAGCATGTCAAGTATGCATTCATTAACCCTTCTGTAATCCCCACAACAATCCTTAACCAAAGTTGAGCTACAGGAACTCAAAACTATTATCAAATCCAAAAGTACTAACTGTATGGTAGAAATGACCGCCAACCACTGAAGTAAAAATTTTAAAAATAGGACATATAACAGAAACAACAAACCACTCACCAGGGTTTCTAGATCATCATCTTCACGGGCATATTTTGCATAGTCGTTCCTCAAAGTGCGCATCATGATCATTGAGACTAAACCAGCGAGGAAAATAACCATCATGAAAGAATTGAAGATTGAAAACCAATGGATCTGTTTACAATAGCAAGAATTAGTGTCCTTAAAAATATTTTAATTAAGATGAAAATAGGCCATATAGACTAGGTTGGTTGAACTTGCAGCTACATTTTGTTAATGATGATTGTGTAAAATGCCACTTTAGGTTGTCTTATTATTGTATCACCTACAACCTGAGTTACCAGAATCATCAAAGTAGGGCACCAAACCTGTATTTGGTGAAGATTGGAACTGCAGAAGTGGGGATTCATTTCAGAAACACCAGATTTTGAGGGGTTTTGGGTCAGAACCTAAACAGTTTTGACAGGTCGGGATCTGTTTCCTGTAACTGTAAATGGTTCCCAAAAATCAGGAACCGTTTCCAGTTACACGAAACGAATCTGAACTGTACACAAAAACTAACAGAAAAAGAAAGCCTGTGCATATTGGTAAAAATTAAAATACAGTATCATGCTTGGTAATCACTTGCAGAAAGTTTCAAGAATACAAAACAAATTTCAGAGTTCATCAAGCTCTCTTGAAGTCATTTTAAGAAAAAATTAAAAAAAAATTACTCTCATTCATCTTTGGAGGTTTTGTTTACTAATCATTGCCAATTGATGTTTTGACCAATGATGACAGTGGAGCCTCTCAGTGTGTGGTGAGTTTAGGAATTTTGGATTGCTTGGAATTCATACAGTCGTGAATATAATTGAACTTATTAAAGAATTGCTCCAACGTGACCAAATAATTAAGCGATGTTTTATTCTATCAAGATGTGACAATAATGGCCATAGTCAAGCAAAACAGTATATAAAATTCATCATATTATTAACCATTTTTCCATGAGTCAATGCATCTTGAGAAGCCTCCTTCAACTCTATTAAGTGTCAAGTATCCACCACCTATCAAAAGGTGGGAAACCGTTTACACATTTTTTTGTTTGTGACCACCTGGTCTGACTTAACAGCCATGACAGCTCAACGGCTTATCAACAGCTCTCTTGCAGAAACACCCCAGCAACTGTTTTTGAGGAATCAAACCCTGCCAGGGGCCATAACACTACTACTCTTTCATAGACCCAGTTGTACTTTCATGGCTAACATGAGTCAGTAAGAAAGAATTTACATTTTTACTGAAGAATAAAAGATGCCCTTATTGGGAAGATTTGTACCTAAGGTGACATCTGGATTGTCATCATTTTGCAATAGTTACAAGAGACATCAATAATTATAGTCTTCATTGACATTATCAAAAATAAGACGACAAAGTCAACTGTCTTGTGAAATACTTTTTGAATTGCACCGACCCACTGAAAGATGGATGAGGTTTAACCTGCTGTTAAATTTATGAAGCTAACAAAAAGGAAAGTTATTAAACCAAACAGGGAAACTGAGGAACTATTACAAACTACTGAATATAAATATTAAATACAGAGTGATATCTTTCGCTTTGCTTAGAATGTGTTAACTTGCATTCAAACAAGTTTATTTGGTTCATCAATGCATTACTGTCTTTAGAGTCTAGACTTCAACATGTAAGTTGACTTTGACACACAAGAGAACTTAGAAGAGGGGTCATATTAATAGGCAGAAAAATGCAATCAGGTAATTGGTATCTAAATTTTTAGAATCTAGAATTCGGAATTTTCTAATTTTGCCCTAAATTTTCTATTTTTTTGCATATAAAATTTAAATATTTTTAACAGATGGCAACACATCCCTGTTGCTAAAATTGGGACGGCTGACACACTTTAACCCATGCACACTCACGGTATGTGTAACCTTGCCTACAACTAATACAGGTTAGTCATTGTATCAGACGCTTGCTCACTAGGGTTGATGATGGTGATTTTTCAAATTATGAGGAAAGTTTGTGCTAATAATTGGGCCTGAGCTCATAAAATCAATGCTAACTTAAGCCTTGAGAAGAGCATAAACTCAGACATTCCCAAGCCTTGTGGAATTTAATCTTTGTTTATATTGTTGGTGCTCTAATTGCGAAAAACACTAGATCCCAATTGTTGGAGCTCTTCTCCTTGAGTGAGGTCTGCTTATACGGTTGGAGACACAAGAACACATGATCCCTTTCATCAAACTGGCATTCGGAGCGATGTTGATCAGGCTATTGCTTCATGTGATTCTGAGCCAAGATCCAATTATCTCGGAGGGTACGAAGAATGTCAGAGCGGGCTGTCGGGGTGTTGTCTGCCTATTGTGTTAAAATTTAGAGCAGCTGCAGAGGATATTCCTCTAGCAGCTCCTTAAGCTGCCCCCTTTCCAGCTGTCATTAAGCTGTCCCTTTCCAGCTGTCATCAAGCTGCCCCCTTGCCAGCTGTCCCTTCCTAAACAGCCCTCCTCTAAAAGTAAGTCGGTCACCTAGCTAAGTCGGCCTCCTTTCCTAGCACCTATCCTAGCATCTATCCTAACCTAAAAGGTGACCCTAACCTCAAGACTCCTATCCTAGACTTCTCGCTATATAAAGAGAGGGACACAACCTCTTCTACATATCAGTTTTTCATACCAGTTTGATATATCAGGTTTATATATCGGTTCTGAGTAGCAGCTAGGAAGTGTATTTCTGGAGGTTAACACAGTTCTGGGGCAGCAGCTAAGCCATTCTGAGTGAGCAGCCTAGACATATTCTGAGCAGCAGCTAAGCCATTCTGAGTGAGCAGCCTAGACATATTCTGAGCAGCAGCTAAGCCATTCTGAGGGAGCAACCTAGACATATCCTGAGCAGCTTAGTATTTTCTGAAGGAGCAGCTTAGTATTTTCTGAGGAAGCAATGGAACAACAGAGGCACTTCTGTAGCAGATGATTTCTATATTCTGAGCAGCAACAGAGGCACTTCTGTAGCTACTGATATTTCTGTTTTGGACAGCAATTAAAGGCTGTTCTGGACAGCAACTAAAGGGCAGATTTGAGTCAGCCTTAAGAGCATTTTTTTGGGACAGCAATAGCTACAGGTTCGAGGGCAGTTTTGTAATAGAGACTTAGTGCTATTGCCTTGTAAATTTATTGTACTTGAATGACTGAACAATACATCACAGAAGTTTGCTGGGTTTTCTTCCCCTTGAGGGTTTCCTAGGGTAAATATTTGCATCTCTGTGAATGAGTGATCTTCCTATGATTCCTATGTTTCTATTTATCATTTAAAAAAGGCAAAGAACACTACTGTTATCTTCTATCTATGTTTATGCTTGAAAATTAACATGGTATCAGAGCTCTAGGGTGTGAAAGAGCTCAGTTCTGCAGTCTGCTAAGAGCCTACGCAGATCCTTAGGAATTATTCAAGCACAGTATTGCAGAGATGTCTTCCATTTCTGTAAGACCTGAGGACAGACTTGAAGGGACTTCAAACTTTAATGTTTGGAAAGCCGGAGTCCTGAATATTCTGGAAGAATATGACTTGGACAACTTTGTGACCAGCACAATAGAAGAGCCCACCTCCAATGCAGGAAGGACAACCTTCAAGAAGAATCAGGCAAGGGCAAAGAAAATCATATTTGATTCAGTGAAAGATAATATCATGCATGTTCTAGCACCTCTGAAGACAGCAAAGGAGTGTTTTGACACTATATTCAATCTGTATGAAAAGAAGGCACCCAATCAGAAGAGGGTTCTAAAGAATAAGCTTCGAACCCTGAAGATGGAGAAGGATGATTCTATAGCTTCATTCTTCACAAAGATCTCTCAGTTAAGGGATCAACTACTAGCCATTGGTATAACGATAGATGATGATGATCTCGTCCAGATTGTTGTGGATGGCCTTCCATCTTCTTGGGAGACATTTCTGGCCGAGATAAATGCTCGTGAAAACCAGCCAGATTTTGAAAGGCTGTGGCATGATTGTCTGCAAGAAGAAGGGAGAATTCAGAGTAGGAATGGTACTTCAAAGGAAGAGAACCTTGCTCTAGCAGCAAGGACAAGGAAAGGGAGAAGATTTACTCCTCAGAAAAATTTTCCTCAAAAGGAGAAAAACAAGAATAGCTTCAAAGAGAAAGAGTTTGATATGTCAAAAGTAAAGTGCTTCAACTGTCGACGAAAGGGGCACTTTGCTAGAGATTGCCCAAAGATCAGAAAAGGGAACAAAGGCAAATTTCGTGCTTCTATTGTTGTAGAAGATGAGTATCGAAGAACAAAGACAAAAGAGGCTTCCAGTAATCAAGAGACCGAGAAAGAATGCTATCTTATTTCAGCACTCTCTGGTTCTCTTACAAATGGTGTCGAATCCTGGTTGATAGATAGTGGACCTTCCAGGCATATGACTAGAAATAAAGAAGTCCTTGCGGACTTCAAGGAGAAGAAGTTCTCTGCTCAAGTAGAACTTGGAGATAATGCCAGCTATACAATCAAAGGACTTGGCTCAGCATCATTTCAGCTTGAATCTGGAGGTGAGCTACACATTGAAGAAATTTTGTATGTTCATGGTTTAAAGAAGAACCTTATCTCTGTTGCAGTATTGGAAGATAAAGGTCACAGGGTTATCTTTATGGACAAGAAACCTCTCCTATGGTCGAAGAATCAAGAACTAAGTTCAACAATTGTGATTGGAGTTAGAGAGGGAGGCCTTTACAAACTTCCAGGACATATCCAAGCTTTGGTTCATGCTTCAATTAATCCATCTGAGCTGTGGCATAGAAGGTTTGGACATCTTCACTTCAAAGCACTCCCCAGACTTCAGAAAATGGTAAGAGGTATGTCTACCTTTCAATTTGATCATGATGGTATTTGTAAAGGTTGTGTTCTTGATAAAAACATAAAGAAATCATTTCCTAACAGTAACTCAAGGTCTAAAGGGATTTTGGATTTGATTCATTCGGACGTATGTGGGCCTATGTCATCTCCTTCCTTGAATGGATGTCTTTATTATGTGATTTTCATAGATGACTTCTCTAGAAAAACTTGGATCTATTTTCTAAAAGCAAAGAATGAAACTTTTAGTAAATTTCCAGAATTCAGAGCATTGATTGAAAATCAGACTGAAAAAAATATACGTACTTTGAGGACTGACAATGGTGGAGAATTTGATTCTCGTCAGTTTGATGACTTATGTAAAGAAGTAGGAATCAAGAGACAACTAATTGTGCCCTATAACCCTTAGCAGAATGGGATTGCTGAGAGAAAGAACAAAACAATATGTGAAGCAGCTAAAGCCATGATGTGTGATCAGGATCTTCCCTCATCACTTTGCGCAGAAGCCACAAACACTGCAGTTTATATTCAGAATAGAAGTCCTCATGCTATTCTGGGAGAAAAGACTCCAGAAGAAGCGTTCACTAGCGAAAAGCCAAAAGTGGGACACCTGAGGATTTTCGAATGTCCAGTTTTCATTCATATACCAAAAGAGAAAAGAACTAAGATGAAGCCTTCTGGAAAGAAAGGAATCTTTGTTGGATACAATGAAACATCCAAGGCATACAGAATCTATGTTCCAGGCCAAAGATTTATCGAGATAAGCAGGGATGTAACTTTTCATGAAGACACTGCATTCAAGCATTCTAAAGAATCACAGCAAGATACAGAGATGGAGGAACCTGAAGGGATCAAGTTGATAATATGGATCCAGTAGAACAAATAGAGAGACCTATGGAGGTACCTCCTGCTAAGAGGAAGCCTGCCTGGTGTAGAGAAATTCTGCGAGAGGCAAAAACCATGCAGCTCCTTCAGGTACTTTCAGAGAAAGTAATAGACCTCAAAGATTTTCAGGTTATGTGGCTCTTATGGCTCAGATTAGCGATGCAAAGCCCACCAACTATGAGGATGTTGCTACGTAGCAAGTATGGAAAGATGTCATGGTGGAAGAATATCAATCCATCATAAAAATTGATGTATGGGAAGTAGTACCAAAACCAAAAGGAAAATCTGTGGTTACTTCCAAGTGGTTGTTCAAAATCAAGCATGCAGTTGATGGAAGTATTGAAAAATACAAAGCGAGATTTGTGGCTCGTGGTTTTTCTCGAAAGGAAGGTATTGACTATGATGAAACATCTGCACCTGTTGCAAGGTATACTTCCATCAGGACCATCATATCCCTCGCTTCAGTTTTGGGTTGGAAACTTCACCAAATGGATGTAAAGACTGCATTTATAAATGGTCAAGTTGAGGAAGAAGTATATATAGAACAGCCAAAGGGTTTCGTGGTTCCAAAAAAGGAATCACATGTGCAAATTAAAGAAAGCACTATATGGGCTGAAACAGACACCAAGAGCCTGGTATGCGAGAATCGACAGCTATCTTCAAAGCTTGGATTTTTCCAAGAGTGCAGTTGATCCCAACCTTTATTTTAAGGTAATAGAAAATCATCCTCTAATTTTGATTCTATATGTTGATGATTTATTTCTTATTGGAGAGGAAGAACTGATAGCTCAGTGTAAGAGGGAGTTGCTCAGTGTAAGAGGAAGCTCACTTCTAAATTACTTCCTTGGTTTAGAGGTATGGCTAAGATCAGATGAAATTTTCCTTTCTCAAGGAAAGTATACAATTGATATATTGCGCAGATTTGGTATGCTAGATTGTAAGCCCGTGTCTACACCCATGGTATCTAACTTAAAGAAGTTTCATGAGTCAGATTTTGGATCAAACTTGGTGGATCCATCCTTGTATAGACAACTTATTGGATCCTTAATGTATTTGATCCATACAACGCCTGATATATGCTTTGTTGTAAGTGCCTTGAGTCAATTTATGTCTCAGCCAAGACACAGACATTGGATTGTTGCTAAACATATTCTCAGATATTTGAGAGGATCCATTACATATGGACTTAGATACACTTCCAGTGGAGGAGTGTTGCTTCATGGTTATGTTGATTCAAATTGGGTTGGGAGCTCAATGGACCGGAAGAGTACTTCTGGATACTGTTTTAGCTTGGGTTCAGCTATGATATCTTGGTCAAGCAAGAAACAAAGCTCTATAGCACAAACTACAGCTAAAGAAGAGTATATAGCAGCCAGTAATGCAAGCAGGGAAGCAGTGTGGCTGAGAAAGCTTATGTTTGGGTTGTTTCAAGAGAGGTTAGAAACAACTGTTATCCATTGTGATACCCAGAGTTGCTTAGATCTCACAGAGAACCCAGTCTTCCATGACATATCAAAGCATATTGAGATGAAATATCATTTCATCAGAGACATGGTCCAAAGACGTACCATCAAGCTACAGTACATTCGTACTGATGAGCAGATAGCAGATATTTTGACTAAGCCTCTATCGCTTGGAAAATTTGTGTACTTTCGGGAGAAGCTTGGTATGGCAGTAAATGTGTCCCTCACTGAGAGGTAATAGCAGCATCAGAAGACATTCTCCAATGTGAGGCCTTAAGTGGCCACCCTGCATCTAGCCAGGGAGATTTGGAGAATCAATAGTCTTGTGAGGTATTGACAAAAGTCAAAGGGAACGTACAACCTCTGTGAGTCAAACCAAAAGTCAAGAAGAACGAGAAGCTATGTAAGTCTAATGCAAAAGTCAGGGGGAACGTACAACCTCTATGAGCATAGACAAACTAGTGCAAAAGTCAGGGGGAACATACAACCTCTGTGAACCTAGTAAAGACTTGTGAGCTTTGTGTGTCAAAGCAAAAGTCAAGACAAGGAAATGTGAAAAATTCTCCTAAGTCTTCATGATGAGCTATGAGCATTCCTTAGAGACTGGCCACCCCTAAGTGAAATAACTCTAGCAGTTGACCATGGTTAAAGAGAACTGGATAATCACATTCCATGATCCTTATTTGCATAAGGATACGAAACTTCTTGTGATATATTGATCATGTCAACAAGCCAATGATCATGTGCAATAGAAAGAACAATGTGGATGTGGATACTTGAAGAATACCCTCTTTGCTGAGAGGGAATGTTAAAATTTAGAGCAGCTGCAAAGGATATTCCTCTAGCAGCTCCTTAAGTTGCCCCCTTTCCAGTTGTCATTAAGTTGCCCCCTTTCCAGCTGTCATCAAGTTTCCCCCTTGCCAGTTGTCCTTAAGCTGCCCCCATTGCCAGCTCTCCCTTCCTAAACAGCCCTCCTCTAAAAGT
>WSFP011528739.1:0-12148 GCA_009831015.1 Picea engelmannii | reverse complement strand
GAAGAGAGAGTTTCCCTTGGTGATAATCTTACTTCTAGATTCTCTCCAAATGAGGGAGTTGACCTAGTTCAAGTTATTTCGATTGCCAAAGTATTTGAGGTACATGAGAGGGATTCTCATGTTGAAAGGTTGATGATGACCTTGCATAGTTTGATGACTATACCACGAGCTTTGTATTCCAATTTCGACTTGATCTTGTACGGAGACATAATTTTCTTTGTAGGATGTCCTAGAGATCTCACGATGTGGTGTTTGTTGATGTTGGTCTGTGATGTTGACTTGGAGGATGTTGGAGTTTGGTAGGTTGCTTTTGCTCCAAGGAGATATTCCTTCATATTCACAGAAGGTCATTATTCATTGGATGATCGAGACATTGTGATAGCATGGTTGATAGCTTTGTTGTAAATGACAGTGGTTGATTTTGAGACTGCAACCAACACTAATTTGCAAAAATCAAGTTTGGTGGAGTTGCAAGGGAGCCAACAAGTGTCAGTGTAAACACTTTCCTCCTAAAGAGGGAGCGTTAGATTTTCGGGGTTACTCCCAAAGTATTTAAATTTTACACTATGTTTGGGGGTGCTTCATGAGATTTGGGGTACATGTTGTATTTTCAACCCCTTGATGGTCCGAGATGGATTGCAACATGAAAGATGTTCCATGATGGATACGCACAATGGAGATAGCTTGCTCAGTGGATGCTTGACCTCAGTTGATTACAAGCTAGGTGTTCTTCCCTTGGGTGTTGGAGATCTCTTGGCAGCTTGGTGGATGCCCTTCATTGAGACCTCATAGAGGAGACACCTGTTTAGAGAGTGGTACCTCCCTAGTTGCACCAAGAAGGATTGACGATGATCCGCAAATACTGAACAAGTATTTTGTTCAAAATCAGAGTTCAGAAGTACAGCCGAATCTTATGACCCCTTCAAACTCTTTCTTCTTCTTCTTCTTTTATGCATGATCCATACCCCCTGGGGGGGATTGTAATAAAATGAGCTAGCATGAGGTATTTCTTATGTAAAAGACTCATCTCCCTAAGACTTGATCATCAGTTCATACTCTAGAGTGTTTTTTTTTTCACTTGTTAATTATATCTTGCTCTTTAGCGAGTTATAATTTCTAATTTTTTCACTCGCTACCTACAAAGTTGGAGTGTGTACTAATGGTTAGGCCTTAGTGCGTGTTGTCTAAGTCTAGTGTCTAATGTATATTACCATAATCATTTTATCTAGATTCATATGAACATGCATTAGAATTTAGGTCCCTCTAGGATTTTTTTAATTATTTTTAATAAGTTGTAAAATTTCCCGTAAAATGGGAATTTTACTTTGTAATTTGATGTAATAATAAAAAGGTGGTACTATGAGGCATTATATGCCTTGGGGGGTATCATTTTCTAACCCAGAATACCCCATATACCATTGTACCCCCTTTTCGAGAGAAATTATCGACTTTTTCTCAATAAAAAGTCAATTTTACTCGAAAAAGGTGAATAAAAGACAAAAAAATCAACATTCCTATTTTTTAGGAAACATGTCAGGGACATGTTTTGAGTTAACTGACCCTCTCTCTTTGTTCACTAGGAGATAGTAGCACTTAAGGAGAGTTGGATATTGAGTTGGAGTTGTGATGTGTCATTGGGAGGATATACCAAGAAGAGGGTGTGCCCCTCCTCTCTTATGTGGCGCATTCTAAAGAGAGGGCGCACATCCCAAGGAGGTTGCCACTTCTCTTGGGCCATGTGTCACCCCTCTCTCTCCTTATCTCTCACATATGGCACCTCTCTTGACTTCTATTGAGATGTGGCATCCATCCCTCTTTCCATTTGGCTCGTCCCTCTTGGAGAAGTGCGCCCTCACCTTGGGATTCATTCCCTCCTCTTGCTATTTAACCAAGCTTGCTCTCCATCTTTTGGATGATGACAATTTTGGGGTGAAGCTTGTTGTTGTGATATCATTGTAACACTATTTCATTGGAATAAAAAGGCTTTGGAGGTCAAAGGTGGCTTGTGATATTGTGTGAGTGATCATTGTCATGTGATTTAATCTTATGAGGTGATGTTGTTTTAATCTCTTGCATTTTTAATTGCTAGCATTGGCCTTTGAAGGGGCGTCGTCAGCCAGTAGAATAGGATAATTAAGCTTGTTTTATTTTTCAATCCTATTGTTTGTCTATTTGAGAAGTTTTGATGTGCATACATGTTTCGGTTAACTAACATGCCCTTCGAGTTTCTCTTGTAGGTGACACCAAGAAGTTAACAATTTTTTGCAAGTATTTGAAGCATACAAGATCTCATTGCTTGGAGAGGTGGCTGAGATAGTTTGCATCTTCCACAACTCCAAGATTCTAAAGACATAGTTCCTCATCGTTCCACTAGGAGACGCCATTGCCCAAGGGTTCCAAGCTATCAAGCTTATCTCTCTCTCCTTCACAAAATCTAAAAATTCTTTGGCTACTTTCCTTGCATGCAATAAGTAGAGTTTAATTTAATTGTAAAGTCAAATTTGATTTCACTTTTGCATGCATGCAAGTTAGATCTAGATTTTCATTTCACTTCATTATCTAAAGCTAGATCTATCATTCAAAAAGTTTATCCTTTAAGCAATTTTCATAATTAAATCTAAAGATAAAAGGTAGATAGATTATAAGAGCTTTCAAGTAAATATTTGGCAATCTTAGTGCCATTTTGTTTGCTTTTTTAGGACAGCAAACAAAATTCACTATGAAAGCTTGCTTTCTTGCTTGCTTTCTTGGCCTTTTGCTAACTTAGTCCATAGCTTTTCACTTGGATAATTTTGTACAACATCTAACATATTTTTGCAGGCTGTCCCAAAGCATTTTGGGAAACTTTTCCCTACTTTCAAGGATCCGAAGCATCCGGGACCACCCAAGGCGTCTAACTTTCTTCCAATCTATTTTTTTCAATAAATTTGTAAGTTTGTTGGCCTTGAGTTATAAAAGGACCACAAACATTCTTCCAAAGATTTGTAACCAAAAAGAAAGAGTGGGATAACCCACTAGGCCTGCCATCCCCCAACCCCTAGAGGAAACTGTCTCTTTTTGCATTTTGTCTCTTTCTTTTGCTTATTCTCATTTTGCAAGCTAAAATAAATCTGAAATAAACCCAAGCACCCCAAAACATTAGTTTAGTTTCAATTTCTATATAAGTTAGTTTAGATTTCAATTTCGCTCTTTATTTCAGTTTTTTCAATTTGGAAAAGTAAAGAACCTTCCCCCTCAAGGCCTTAGTATGCTCTCGACCATTGCGAACTTTGCTTGATCTGCGGTGCGATCAGAAATGGAACTAAGTAGTGTGGAATAGTTTAACTAGGAAAATCCTTTTTCCATTATTGCTCAAAGGGATCAATACTCGTGGGATTGCATGTGACTTCAGAGGGAAACTTTGAGACCTAGTCTCTCCTCGTTGGAAGTCCTGCAGTCTTGTGTGTACCCATTTGAGGGATAATTGCTAAAGGGCCAAACATAGCTTATATTTTACCTTTTTTCACACTTACAAATCTTGCATGCACAAGTGGACTTGCATATCAGTCCACTACACTAAATTAACCCATTAATTCAACCAATCACCCTTAATTAATAAAAAAATTATCAAGAGCATTTGCAACACATACATCTCGCAACAACACTTTACTTTTGGCACTGGTATACATATTTCCATTTTTCTTATCATCGGTATTTCTCATTTACTTTCAAGTATTCTATTCGCTTATCAATTTTCTTAAAGTATTTGATTTGCTTAAGAAATTCTTTATTTGTGTCATTATATGCTGCTAGAATAGTCACACTTTCTTTTGTTTCATATTAACTCCTAGATTTATATTTGTACTTAGATCTAATCAACCTTAGATTCTTTTTTAGGGACTACCCCCTTGGCTTCGCTAGGAGTTAGCCTAAACGGAGGAGTCGAGTGTAAGGTGATAGCTACCCAACTCGAGACTTGCCCCCAAGGCCACACCCAATGGATTGAAGATTTCTTCCACATGACCCGAGGTGTGAATTAGGCGGCAACAAAGAGCACCCTACCAAGGATGTGGAGCGTTGTGCATCATGGAGGAAGGCTTCAAGCTCTAGTTGACATGTGGTAGCTTGGTTTCATATTTGGAGGATTGGAGATGGCTTGAGGACGCATGGGGCTTCGACACTATTCTTGCAGGGGGTAGCTGACTCAATGGAGTAAATTGCTTTGAAGAATATATGGAGTCCATGGAGGCTCGTGATGGAGTGGAGTGAACTTGCCTTGTGTAGCTTCATCACGTTGGAGTTATTGTGCACGACATCGCCATTGGAGAATGACACTTGTACTTTAGAGCAGACATCTCACTTGTGTGGCCTACAAGGGCTCATGTAGGTTGCTTGTAAGGGCGTAGGCCCACATAGTACTGTTGGCCTCCCTTACATCTCATATAAATAGAGGAAAAGGAGAGTCTTTGCACAACATATCCATTCACTCACTTGTATTCAATCTTGTGATGAGATGTGACTATGAGAAGAGTGCACACTTCCTCTCTCTCTTTCTCTCTTAAGTCTCCATGTATACTTGTATTTCCTCTCTCTCTTAAGGCACTAGGATTTATTAGTCTTCTTGGAGTTTCTTGGAGCATCTTGGAGTTCTAGGATTAGGGTTTATCCCTTAGAGATTGGAGATTAGGGTTTTGAGAAAAAACACCAGGGTGGGTTTTTTAAGAAGAAGAGAAGAAGAGGACACCTTGCCTAGGTTGTGTTGGACAGATCCTTGCACTTAGATCTTCTTGGTTGAGCTAGGGTTTAATGATTTACCTAGCTAGAGATTTTTGGATAGTTGGAGTTTTTGTACTAGCCTTGAGAGAAGGCTATGATATGTACTTGTACTTCATCTTGAGCTTATATATGAAATTTCCAGCTGTCCACATCTTATGTCATTTTCAGATTTGAATCTCAACCATATATGTTCTTTATGATTTGATATTTACAGTAATTTATGTCTTGCTAATTGGACATAAGTAAAATGTCAAATTGGTACATGATTTGACATCTAAGGAAGAATACAAGTGGCCAATTTTACTGCTGTTATACTGCTGTAAAAGTGCATTTCCAGATCTGATTATAGGCTGATAAGTTGCCCTAAGGGGGTCTGAAACTTATCTTTTTTTTTGGTATCTTTTTTCCTTGAATTGCCAAGAAATTTGGGACTGTTTGAAGTGAATTATTGTGATCTTTCCGCTGCTGTTTTATACTATAATTTATAGCAGTCCTAAAGGCTGAAAATTCTAGGGCTAACATACAGGAAAGCTTCTAGGAAAAAGGTGAAATTTCAGTTTTGCATTAATTGCCTGAGTGCATGAAATTTCCACATGGGGTAACATGAGAAATTCTTAGGTCAAGAAGCTTCCCAAATCCACTACCCAATTTGGGTAAAATTCCCAAGACTCCCTTTGAAATACTTGTATATTTTGGAAAGTATTTCAATGCCAATTGGCAGTTTCATTTTTCATTAACCAACCAAGTTCTTTAACCCTCACCCTTACAAGAGGGTTTGTCTCAAGGCTGATATCTCCTAGAATTTAAGAAAATGTGTCTCCATCATAGGATTAAGGATCCCGCCTACAAGAAAAATATGCTCTTGTCCCCAAGGCTACTGAAAACTAGAGCTAGGCCCTTGAAGCTAGCCCCGACCCAACTCAAAATAATTCTTCAAGTTCTATGGTGGTTAGAGACCCTCAAGGCTCATAGTACATCCCAACCCACTGCCCTGCAAGGGGGTGGGGGATGTTGAACCCCATCACCACCCTCAATCAACTCCCCATAGAGGCCATGTAACAGAATGTTAAATGATTTGTTCCCACCCAAGCTACAAAATGTGACTTCTCCAAATCGTTTTAACACCCTAATGAGGTGAGAAGATGAAGAGTCAATGGATTACCACCAAGAAAATTTGCAATGAAAGTAGTGCCATGCAATGTACAGGGCCTTACCAAACCCTATCACAAATCTCTACAGAATTACAAATGTAGTTTTAGATGTTGATATTCTTTGATTGAAAGAAGTTATTGGTTTTTTTCTTAAAGGCCCTTTGAGTAATCTGGCAAAACTATATTGTTTTTTCACGAACCATGTTGAAGGTAAAGGGGGTGCCATAATCCTAATTTCTTCAAAGCTTACGCAAGCAATTATCCAGCATGGGATTGATCCCTCAAACCATATTTTATGGATGATGTTTATTCGAAGGCCATGTGCTATGCCTACCCAATATCTATGCTCCAAATGATGTAGATGAATGGGAAACCTTATGGGACTAACTTCTCAAGCAGTTTCCTAAGGCCTATTGATTTATTTTGGGTAATTTCAACAATGTCAAGACTCAAGAAGACGAGAAGTAGTTGTTACCTGCTTGTTTGTCACCAAGAGAACAAATGGATGGAACAGCCTCCAATCCAAACTTTGATGAAAATGGGTACTTGACACTGAGAGGGGGGGGTGAATCAGTGTCACAAAACTTTGGACATTTTTCCACTTTTCACAAATTAACTGAACAACAAATATTTATTTCATTTTCTCAACCAATAAATATATAAAAGAATAAATATTTTATTTATTAAATAACTTGAATGAATACATAAGATCAAGCTTTGAATATCATCTTCATACAATTATGAAAGACCCATCTCTCTGTTACAAGACCCAACTTGTAGTTCTCAGATCCAACTGAGAAATGAGGAATCCAACCCTCATAACAAGTCCCAGCTTGTTGATCTCAGATCCAACTGAGATGTGAAGAATCCAATCCTCATACAAGACCCAGCTTGTAAACAGGCACCAACTTGATAGAATGAACTTTCATTAAATCCATTATATATAAATATATATACTTCAACAAATTCAACTACTACCTTCTCACCATTCCTTTTTGTTTATATAGTCTTCCAACTGGTGTGAATTTGAATCATTGTGTCTTTTGATATTTGAACCACTGTACCTTTTCATTTAAAGTGATAATCTTTAAACTTTAATTAATATCATTTTCCTTTTTATTCTTTATCCATGTTTTCATGATTTAACTCTATTTTAATCATGACTGTGTATCGGTTCGTTTGTCCTTATGAGTTGATCACAGACATGGATCGACTCATTATATCGTACTCATGATTCTGCTGCGTTCTCGGTTCACCAATAGATCATATTCGATCTCTTATCGATTCTCTGTAATGTTCTAGTGTTAACTCTCTGTCGAATTAAGTCTGGATGAGGCGCTTCCTTCAAACCATGTTCATATGATCATAGGCGTAGAACCACAGGCTTATTAATTTAAGCAACGCATTATCTTTTGCCCGTATATCTCTTATTCCATATGACCATATGCGATGACCAGGCGCTAGGCCAAATGATCGCTTGAGTGCTTATCAGAATCAATGGTCACGATTCAATCTCCCGATGAGATGGACAGCTGACGGAACTTCGCCCTTCAGAACTTCGAGATTTCAACTTTTCAAACCTTTCAAAACTTCTGAATCAGATTTCCCAAACAGATCGAACGATTTACGTTTATTTCGCGGAAACCAATCAATCGTCGGATTTGATTCTTACAAGGCTTAATCCGACGGCTGGGTCTTAATCAAGCATTGAGATGGATGGCCACCGTTTACTCCAGGACTTTGGCTATTTCAACTTACGCTATCCTTCCACTATAGTAGATCGACGGATAAGAATGCACCCGAAGTGATTCGTTAGATCGGACAAACCATGTCTACTTCCGGATTTCGTCCTTCTGGAGTGACGTAACTTATTTGACGTCACGTGTTGACATGGCACAAGCCAATTTCCTCTTGACACATGTCATCATCTGATTATTCCATGTGTACTTGCTGACGTGATCTTCCACATGTCCTTGCTGACGTGGTTTTCCATACGTCCTTGCTGACGTGGTCTACCACACGTCCTTGCTGACATGGTCTGCTAACATGATCACGTGGTCTGCTGACGTAGATCTCCCACACGTCCTTGCTAATGTGGTCTATTGACGTGGTCTGCCACATGTCCTCTTGAATCGGACGATTGAGGCTTACTTCGGATGATCCGACGGTCAAGAATTTATTTCGGCTCTCCGGGTCTCCGGACTTCGAGAATTTCAAATCTCAAACTTTCCAGAGCGTAACCTCCTCACATCTTTTAACCCGAAACGAATGTTGCTCATTCATCAAGGTTTTAGATCGACAGCTTGATCTATCTGCAATACTGCTTAGCCTTGGATTAAATCCAACGGCTCTTATTCTAGCTTATCCTGTCCTTCCACTATAATGATCTGACGGTTGGCGGATATTTGGGTGATTGAGATCTCAAATCTCAGCCCTTGATTATCCTGTCCTTCCACTTAAATAGATCCGACAACTGACGAAAATTCGCATAAATGAGATCTCAGATCTTTTACCTCACTTATCCTGTCCTTCCACTCGAAAATAATCCGACAGCGGACGGGATTTCGGATAATCGAGATCTCAGATCTTTCATCTTATCCTGTCCTTCCACTTAATTTTAATCCGACGGCTAACGGGATTTCGGATAATCGAGATCTCAGATCTTTCAGCTTATCCTGTCCTTCCACTCGAGAATGATCCGACGGTTATGAAGACTTCTTGAAGCAGATCCACGATTAAGGATGGTTGCGAAACCACAACTTGTGAATGATTTAACTCGTCACCAAAACTCTGCAATTTGAAGTTGTGTGTTGTTGGTGAGTCAACCACAATTGTCGATCTTTGAAGCTGTAAGATCTGACGGTCCTAACTAATTGCGGGATTGGAAATAGCGCGATGTTTAATTCTCCTTTCGATCTCCGCAATCTATCCCTGTCGTTGATCTAGCTTGCAGATCCGACGATCACGATCCTCCAACGATCCTCAAGCCCACGATCACTCATATGACTAATGTCCGTTATATGAGACGATCAACACCGTCAATTTCTTGATCGAACGGCTACTGAGGCTTCTCACCTTTTCCTGTGCATTGGTCGACTTCTCAGTCTTTCCATTGATCGGACGACATTTCTAGAATGTGCTCTTCATTACGCTAACTCTCCTGAGCTTTAATAATTGTTTGTGCATTCTTTTATGCACTGATAGTCAGTCGCTAATTCTCCTGGGCTTTAATAACTGTTTGTGCATTCTTTTATGCACTGATAGTCAGTCGCTAACTCTCCTGAGATTTAATAATTGTTTGTGCATTCTTTTATGCACTGATAGTCAGTCGCTAATTCTCTTGATCTTTAATAACTATTTGTGCATTCTTTTATGCACTGCTAGTGAGTCGCTAACACTCCTGAGCTTTAATAATTGTTTGTGCATTCTTTTATGCATTGATAGTCAGTCGCTAATTCTCCTGAGCTTTGATCATAGGAACATTGTTGATCCTATCGTGATCAACAATAATCACGAATTGCTTTCAGCCTTAAGGTGATGTTCTTCTGTGTATCTTTAGTATACTTTTCCTCCTGAGATTATCCTTGTTGCTCTGCTTATTGTTTGACATTCTCTTTCCATCATTGACCCTTCATTACACATGGAAAGACATTATTGGCCACCTTGACACTAATGCCAACTATATAACTGATCATGACTGATTCATGTTGCCATCATAACAACTTATCATGGCTGTTGACATCAATGACAACACATGAATGACAATATGTCCAACAGACTTGGCCTATACGACCTCAACAAATTTCAATGCAAGGATTCTCCTAAACTATGGTTCACTTGGTCCAAATTCCAAATAGGTAACAAGAGAGTGATGAAAAGGCTAGACAAAGATAAGTGGTTTGAGAAAGGTTTTCTCCTTTTGAGAATGAAGGAAAAATACCGCTACAAGACATGGAGGAACTCACTCTGTCCAACCACCATCCCATTGTATTCTCCATTTCCTAGGGCTTAGCTAAGCCCGAGATTATGAATTCAAGATTTATGTTGAGTCCCTCCCATTTGAAGCAAGTCTCTATATAGAGGTTATCAAGAGGATTTGGAATTCAATGCCCCCACCTAAAGGGAACAGATGGTGGATCATTTGGTGGAAAGTCATCGTTCAATCTGTCACAACCTTCTTGTGTGGGAATGGTAGACAATTGGCGCTTGTTAGGAGGAAGAATAAGGTCATCACTAAAATATTGAACAAGTTTAGGATGTTGCATTTTATAGAACAAAACAAGAAAGCAAAGAAATTTTCTCAAAGTCAAAGAAACTTATAGAGTGATAGGAGCTCAATATGATCATGTCCCCATTGGCTCAAGATGAGACTCGAAAGACAAGCCCACCAAGGCATTCTTCAAAGCCCTGGTCTGAAAAGAAGTGGCTGAGTGAATCAAAGATCTCAAAACAGTGGAACCAAGAATCATTCATGAAGTAAAATTTGAAAAAAAAACGCCAATCATCATAAAATGGTATTCCAAACTCAAGGGATAATAGACAAAAGGAGGGTGGCCATGCAACCTGTTATCGCACAATTTGTACTAGCCCAAAAGCCAAAGGCAAATGAACAATAAATTGGCGTAACATGATGTTGTAACTTGTCCTATCACTGTCACCTAAATAAGACACCTCTTTCTCTTTAGGGGTAGTACCCCAGGGGAGACATCCCCGGTGACCTGGGGTTTTATAAGGCTAAGGTAAGAATATCAAGAAAGTTCCTCCCCTCTCACAAGTCACTCTGATCAGAAAGTCCCAAAGGTTTTACTAAGATGAAGCAAAGTATTTCTTAAGTGTACCTGCCCAGAACAAGACAACAAGAAAAACACTATTTGCAAGTACCAATTGATGTTAGTGCTTCATAAAACCATAAACTTTGAATAAAAGCATAAGCTGATATAAAAGATGAAGAAACATAAATACTTATAACAACAATGTGTATCCAGTAATAGCTTCACAAATATGCCTCAGTAAAGCTTCAATAATGACCAAAAATGATAACCTAAACTTGGCAAACTGCTAGTATTTGTCAGAAGCAATGAAGGCAATGTAAAATCATCTTTAGCACTTGCTTTCAAGATGCTTTTGTTGCTGTCATAGATGGCTGTAGCTATCTTTAGCAACAGCAGCAAGATAGTTAGTAAGTTAGTCCAATCTAAGGTTAGTAAAGATCTTGAAGTAGATGGCTTAAAGGTTGTTTTAGTCAATCACTCACTTGTAAGGTATGAACTAGTGCCTTTAGGGTAAATGGAGTCACTATTGCAACGGCAATTCTTAGAGGAAACAAATGATAATGGGTGAGCTAAAGACAAGAGGGAGGATGGTTGAGGCGTTAGTGACCTAAGGCCTCAATCATCCAAAACCCTAGAAGGAAAAAGTTGCTAGGAAGTAGGTAACCCTAGGCCCTAGCGATTTTCCTTCTTCTTTAGGTCAAGCTTGAAATAAAATACGAAAGCTTGATGAAGCAAATAGTACTAGAGTGCTACTAGGATAGAGCTCTAGTATATGCTTAAAGGGAGGTGTCTTCTAGCAAAATCAAGTAGGTGAAGAGTTACTAAGAGAAGGACAATAACATGTGCTTTTCTCCTAGGGTTTCACACTATCAATTTCATAATCTTGTAAATGAGCAAGTAAACTGTAAAATATACCATAACCATTCAGAACAAAGAAGGATTGTAGATTTCTACTTACTTCACCAAGAATAATCTAGTCACAAGCCCTAGTTGAAGACTTTCCACCATGAAAATGCAAAAATACACCAATAAAAGCTCCCTCCAAGAGTTGTGCACCACTTAGTTCAGCCAATAAGCCTTAAAAGAGGCCGAATTTCAGACCTCACACTTGTGTGAGTGAAATATGATGAATAAAAATGAGAGTTTGATCTCTTATTTATACAATACAAATGACCTTTAATTACATTTTAGGTCAAAAAAAGGCCGACATGGCCAATTTACATCAAAAATCCAGTTTTACATAAAATTGACAATAAAAACCCTAATTTTATCTTTTTAGGGTGACGTCATGCCCTTCCTAGGGTGACGTTGGGCCCCCTCTTGGAATGCCAGGCCTCCAAAGTGAAACGTTGGGGCTCAAAACCCCTCAGGAACTGCCACACGTGCCAACCAAAGCCGTCCTCATGCCTAAAACCCCAACTGGATGACGTCAAGGCTCAGAATGATGACGTCATGGGCCTTCAAGGGCCA
>WSFP011528729.1:0-12346 GCA_009831015.1 Picea engelmannii | reverse complement strand
GTTAAGAAGCTTTATCTCATGTGTATCACACCTAAAAAAAGTTTGTGTGCGACATGCTTTTTAAAACTTTTGTATCGCACCAAAAAATACTTTTGGTGCAACATGTTTGGAAACTTTGTGTATTGCACCCAAATATTTTTGAGCGCGACATGTGATTTAAACCTCATGTATCGTAATCAAACAAAATTTGGTGTGGTGCGACATGATTTTGAGTGTATCGCACCTAAACAAAGTTTGGTGTGATGCAATAAAAAAATTTCATAGAGAGAGAAAGTTTGACAAAGTGTGACATATCACATGAAAATAAACTTTGGCATGATGCAATATGAAAATGGATTTTGGAGAGATAGAAATTTTGAGGAGATGTGATACGTCACACGTTGAAAAAATTTCGTGTGATATATCGCAGGGGAAGAAACCTTCATCCTATGTGATATGTTGCATCTTCAAGATACTTGCCCCCCTTGCAATGTTTTCTCACTTAAACATACTTTTTCCACGACACAGTGCATACCACACTTCAACCCTTTTTGCTTGCAACGTATCGCATTGCTACAAACTTTTCTTCATCGTGACAAAGGGAAATTTCTAAGAGAACTCCTTTGCATCCTCCTTCTCATCACATTCTTCAAATATTTCTTTATTTGCGATGTATCACACTGACCAAAGTTTTATTTCACCTCACATATCGTACTAATTTATTTTTTCCCATGGCACATCACATGGACCCAAATTTTCCTTTCTCCCTATGTATCGCACAAATTGTTTTTAGGTGTTCAATGTATTTTATTGACCTAAAATTTCCCGCGACACATTTCATTTGATAATTTTTTTCTCATTCGCAATGTATTGCACCTAAATATCTTTTGTGCAATATATCGCATGATACCAAATTTTCTCTCTTCGAAATAGTGCTAATTTTTTAGGTGTTTTTGTCCTTCTGGACTTTGTTATTTCCAACATTCCAAACCTCCTGAATACGATATCCCCGAAAATATCAGACGTCTCATGTTACTTCATTTATTACTTAATCTAACGGCCATCAATTTTATCAACTTTATTGATTAGGATTCGATCTTCAGCTGAGATGGACGGCTTACGAAGTTTTGACAATTTGATCTTCGGGTCGTCATGACTTCCAATATTACAAAACTCACGATTACGATATCGCTGAAACAATCAGACGGTTCACTTTTATTTCGCGGAAACAGATCTAAGGTCCTCTTTAGACCTTACACTCATCCTTTAATCCCTTTATCCGACGGTTAGGACTTAATCATTCATCAAGATGGACGGTTGTCGTTATTTCGGCACTTTGTGGTTTCCAGCATGTCAAATCTCTGAAGCTGTTAATCTACTGATGCGTGTTCCTTTCGAAATTTCGGCGTTTTGGACTTCGGAGTTCGGGACTTCTTTGTTGTATGTTATGTCCAACCTCCCGATCTCCGAAATGGATAAATCCTGACTAAAGGTGCTAGCTCCTCTTCCACAACCCATTTTACATGTGACCTCGGGTTATGACCCAGGGCTGAGTGTTTCACATTTTTGCATTTCAGGATTTCGAACAACTCTTGTCATTGTTTCTCTGAATCATGAATCCTCGAATTCGTTTATCCAGTGCCATGTGTTCTCCTTTCAACCGACGGCTAGGATCTCTTTGGAATTTCCAACTTCGCGAGTTCGGGATCCTTGACTCCTCGACACTCTAAATCCTCTGATTCTCGATTTTCTGATATTTCGCTCTCATCGGATCGACGTCCCACATTGCTCCTCCTTTTTAGCTTTGGATCTAATGGTCCACGTCGCTCCTC
This sequence comes from Picea engelmannii, assembly GCA_009831015.1. Taxonomy (NCBI): domain Eukaryota; kingdom Viridiplantae; phylum Streptophyta; class Pinopsida; order Pinales; family Pinaceae; genus Picea; species Picea engelmannii. The sequence goes on along the minus strand of WSFP011528729.1, from coordinate 10,535 downwards.
CTCCCTAGCTTTGGAGTGTTTAATGATTTCATCACTTATCCTCCTTGCAGCTATGCTAGATCTAACCGGTGTTGGTCCTTCGTACTCTGATCCGACAGTCATGATCCTTTTACGATTCTCAAGATCATGGCCAACCTCTTGATTGGACGACTGTTGATCTTCTCACTCTGATCGGACGACTACTGAGGCCTCTCACCATTTCTGCGTATTGATCAATTGTTCAGTCTTTCCACTGATCACGATGACATCTCTATAGTTTGTTCTTCCTCCAGAACTTTTGATCAACGAATCATTGTTGATCTTATCATGATCAACAATAGACATGAAATACTTTTGTACTTATGAGCTTTGATCTTCATACAATTCGCTTCTATTGTTCGCTCCTCCTCGTGAGATTGTGCTGTCTATATCTCCACACAATTTGACATCTTTAGATGACTGATATACCTATCGATAGTTTTGATCTTTCGACTACCTGTTCGCTCTTCCTCCTGAGCTTTGATCTTTTAATTATTTGTTTCTCCTGTTCGTTTTTTCGATCTCTGCACATAATTTGACATCATCTGCTACCTGATATACATGTTGACATCAATGAAAATCTCCTTTGATGTACTCATCCTTACAGACCATCACTTCCACTGTTGACATCAATGAAAATATTTCCAACACAATCTAAAAAGGCCATTGCTATGCAAAACCACATCAATGTTGTCATGTATAATGGAATGTGTATCTATTCCATACGACTCAACATCTATTACTTCTTTCATCTTTTGAACTTTGATTTTGAAGATGTTTGTTAGATACTTTCAGTTTGCATGAAAACAGAGAAAAGGGGAAAAAAGGAATAAAAGTAGGAAAAAAAAAAGGAAAGCAAAATAGGAAACCCACAAGCGTGGAATTGGGTAACAATCCCCATATGTATCTTTCAACCTTCTTCTTGTCAACTTCAATCCCCCCTAGTCCCCATAGAAGATGACAAGAAAACAAACCCACACTGGAAAGTGAACCAAATAGAAGAAACAACGAAAATAAATAACACCATAAATTTACTCAGCAGAAAGACTGATTTGAACTTATTCATGGAGTGCATCCTACAAGCTTCTTAGAGCCAAAAAAAGTTTTGCAAAATAGAAAGGACAGGACAAAGGAAACAGCTGGACACAGTTTTCTGACCCACATAATAAAATCATTCCCTGCGTCTACACCCCGACAGATGGTTCCCTCTTGTGATAGCTCTGAACTACTTTTCGAAAACCCCTCTTCATTTCAATTTTCGAAATAGCTATGGACATGGAAACTGGCATATGAAGATGCATGGTTTCCAGGAATGGAAATTAAGAGCACAGAGAAATATGGTCTACAATAGAATTTGGAGGTAGGGACTCCCACCATTGAAAAATAGCAACAACAGGGAAACTTACCCGTCAACGAGGGATGACAAGAGCTCAACCCCAAACACTGCAAACCGCAACAACAGGTCCAACAACTTGCAAAGTTGAAGAACAACAAACCAGTGAACAACCACGAAGAGGTCCAACTGCAATTGCAGGACCTCAACTTTGTAAAGTTGAATCAAACAAGAACAAGAATCATGGAACAAACTAGCGAACAAGCATCGACCACCGAAGCAGTGATGCCAACCATCAAAAAAATCGAACGAAATTGTATTGCAACACATCTGTACAATAAAAATTTAAGACTATCAGAGTTGTTAGGTAAACACTTAAGACTGTCAGGACCGTCGAAGGGCGTAGCCCTATGCAAACATTTAAGAAAAAATGCAGTGTTGCAGGCCTATTCTCTCGAAGCATGCAAGAATAAAGAAAAAATCACACATAGTAATATGCTAGAGAATGTATTCTAACTAGCAGAAAATGCTAAAGAAAACATTTGAACTAATGCTAGCATTAATCCACCTTCGACCAATGCATAAGAAAATATATGATTCAAAAAGACCATATACGATCAAATACTTTGGATATGCCAACATATATARCATTGGGAATAGTGAAGCCGRCAATAAGACCTCCAATCCATTGTACAATCAGATCATGACAAATATGGTACTTTCTATTATATAAAAATCGATGTTTTCAGTTCCMTGGTTCCAAYAATAGATAATATGGAAATATTTGTGATCAATGCACAATCTAATATGAGGTCAACAAAYWATMGATCACTATAGTCCCTTTATGMCTACGACATGAACTAATAATATAGGATGATAATGATGTTATTATTAACTTTCAGATACTTCACATAATTTAGTTGATTATACAACTACCCATGATATTCATCATGATGAATTATGAATTGTGTAATATTACATATTTTAATTATGTGATATAGTGGCTTTTTGAAACATAACCCCATACAACTCTCATGTCTTGTGTGATCATGTAATATGATATTAATATATAATATGAGACACCACTTCTCACTCATTTATGTTGTATTACATTAATAAGAATTTGATTGAAAAACAAAATAAWGAGAACCATTGTAATTTGAACATATATATGAGGCACRCKTATCACTAATTTATGTTGYATTCCATTCATAAGAATTTGATTGAAACATAAAATGAAGAGAACCAWTGGAATTTCATATTTGTATTTTGAATAAAGATTATAAATTTATTAAAGTATAATTATTAATGTAAAACTATGATTATAGCTGGTCATTATTAAACATACACTTGTTGGATGGTTGCAGAGGCTTCCATTGATTGGTAATAATGGGAGCCTCCCAAAAATGCAACAAAGCACTAGAGTGTCCCAAAATCATCCTTCTTAAATATATTTTAGAGTTCAAAGTTATTCAATTTGCAAATTTTAGGTATGGGAGGATCATGATTACCCCTTATTAGGTGTGTCAGTACCCATGATAAGAAGTATGTCCCAAAGAACCCATCAAATGTGGTATGGATTGGGGTTTACTTTATGGGTGGATTGTCATTGACATGCAAGGCTATGTATGATAGTCATCTCCATGAGCATGTTTGTAGAGGCAACGCTTAAGCAATGAGGTACCCTTTCCTGTGCAGTGTGTCTTTCCAAACCCTTGTTTTCTTTTTTCTTTATTTCTTCAACCCTTTTTGTATCTTGACATTTGATTTGCTAAGTCCTTTTGTTAAGTATGCATTCATTGTATAAGACTTGCGGTGATGGCCTCTTAACGAGGGGGTAGAGCTCATGCTTCACTTCTTTCTTGGTTTTTTAATACTTTGTTTTTCTTGTTTGCTTATTTTCCTTGCATTTTGAAATAGGGATTTTTCTCTTTCTATATCACTTTTTTTATAAAGCTACATCAACCTCGACAATTCAAGTCCCTTCTTCTCATGGGATTATGAATCATGGATATTTTTGGAATACATATAACAACCAACCCAAAAGAAAGGACAACAGAGAAATGATAGATGGAATATGTTATACATAGGAAGGTATATGGACACGTTACCCCCATCAAGCCCCTCCAACAATACAACTTTTCCCAAGAGTGAAAACACTTGAATAAGAGATGATGATGACCACCAAGGTGAAACAAGGCAAAAAGTATAAATTTAAAGCATTATGATTCATTATCCAATTCAACCCATGAACACCATTTTCATTCCCTAAACATTGGCATTATCACTCAATATGAAGTGTCAAAACAATGTACCTCAATGTGTAATGCACCATGTCATCTGATGTGACTGAGTTGAGCATGTAATGGAAGGCATTTGTGGGAAATGTCTATGGAGAGTCTGGAATGTCATCATTGGAACAATTGTCCGGAATGTGAATCATGGGGAAAAATCTCCTCTAGTTACCCCTAGAAGTGATGGGGTCACAGATCCTCTAGTGTCAATCTTTCCAAGCAGCCACGAGAGTCTATACCCAAAACTTGAACTCCGGGCATTACTCCGTCATTGATCACACCAAAGGGTCCCACTATAATCTAACACTTCTGCAATCTTTCAAGCTTCATCTTCTTTAACATTGGAAGATCCCCACTCTTAATTTCCAATGTTTCAAACTCATCACAGTTAACTATATCTAGCTTCTTTAAACTAGGTAATTTCTTGGTTTCCAATCTCTTCATCGATCATTTTTCCACATAAAATTATGCTTTATATTTGTATTAAATATAAACAGTTCTTTTACATGATAATCAACATCAAATGCCCAAATACATCCAAGGATAACCTTTCCCACTGAAAAGAAAAACAAGACTATAATATCCCAATCAAGAGCTAAGATCCTGCTACAAAAATCTTATAAAAGATCCCCACATAGGATATAATCCAGAAAATAACACCAGTCAAACCCAAACCAAAATAACACTAGAGGCTCGCTAACCTCCCAAAAAAAAACAAAGAACTGAAAGTTCATGCAGCAGGAGCAGAAATACTAAAAAATGTCTAAAAACATGTGAGGACCCTCATGTTCCTCATCACATAGAAAATAGACAATCTTCCCGAGAGCATTAAGGAGCGCATGTTTTGATAGCATGTCTGCTTCTTTGTCTTCTTCTCTGTACACATGTGCGGAAGAGATTTTTTGGAAAATCTTGATCATTTGAATGAGTCAATCCTTCCAGCAATCCAGAGTGACCACCTATAGACGCCCCTTACCCCTCAGCCAATCAATGATGATTTTAAAATCCCCCTAAACATGGAGCTCCTGAATAGAAAGCCAAGATGCTAGAGCGAGAAGGGCCCAAGATCCCAAGAGCTCTGCTCTAGTATTAGTGTCAGGTCCACAGTTGAAGATCCACTTATAACATCGATGCTCACTAATCCTTATAACCCCTCCAGCTCCACTGTTTTGGCCTGATGAAAGAGCAGCCCCATCAAACTAGCTAACACTGCCACCCACTGCAGGAGGAGGCAACTTCCTCCGAAAAGCAACTTTCAACTTTGTATTATAATCCCTCAAGGTAGATAAGCACTGGAAAGCCACCTTCTGAAATGAGGGAGTGCCATATTCAAAAATAGCAATATTCCTTTCCATCCAAATATACCAACAGATGAAAGCCGACAAGGTTGGGTATAATAAATTTTGAGCTTTCCAAATTTTAAAGCACTCCAAAATAGCGTTGTCAGCCCATGTACCCAAAGAATTTATGGAAGTTTTTACCCTTGCCCAGACTGCAAGCACAAATGAACACTCTACAAACAAACGATATGTTGTTTCTTTACTCTTCTTGCATAAGATACAATAACTCGAGCCTATAAAACCTCTGTGTTGAAGAATTTCCCAAGTGAGAATTTTATTCTCAGCTACTAACCATGTAAAGAGTTTTACTTTTAATGGATAGTCCCAGGACCACATAGCCTTCCTCCATCCTCCAATCACAAAATTCCATTTCTTTTTTTTCTTAGACACATAAACATTTTTTACAAAGATCTGTCCCGATGAATCACCACCCGTCCATTTTAGTTCGTCCAACCTCTCTACCAATTGAACACCAGTGTTTATGAGAGCTCAGCGGAATGTTTGCCATTCAGATACAAGATGCCCCTCTAATTCTATATCAACGCTTGAATACCAATTTGAGCAAATCATCCCCACTCGGGGCTCACAGTAGGCCTGGAATAAATAAGACACACCTTTCCTATTTAGTGTTGTGATCAAATCTTTAGACAGAATAGTCACATCCCCCATACCCAGAATGCGATCTTTGCCCAGCAGAATCGAATCTCCCGTCCCCAGGCTCCACGCTAACCAGTGCAAGAGAATGTGTAAGGATTTTAGAAGATGCTTCCATGAATGTGAGCCTTTTACATCCACCATAGTTATCGTTTGTAGTCAGCGGGCAACATAAACAAAACGGAAATATTTGTCTTTTAAAACTCGATGCCATAAGCCTTCCTGCATTAATGCCCTCCAGAGTGTATTCACTGCCATAGCTCTGCTGAAGCTAAACATGTTTCTCAGGCTCCAGCCCCCATGATGTTTTGGACGAGCAATGAGTTGCCAGTTACATAGATGAAACCTCTTCTTTTTATGGCTTCCAAACCAAAGAAAACTAAAGACTATCTGACTAATTCTTTGGAGGATCATGGATGACAGATTTTCCAGAACCAACCAGTAAACCGACTGACTTTCGAAAATGGCCTTGATCAAAACTAAACGTCCCCCAATAGATAACCATCTATTACACCAATGGATTATCTATTTTTCATACTTTTCTATAAGTCATTACCAGTCCTCATTTTTGTAACTATCAATCTTTAAAAAATAACCAAGATACCTAAATCCAACATAAAGGTCAAGAAAATTGTAAAGAAAAGTTTATTTTAAGTTTCTTTTACCACATCAAGAACACCACTCACCTCTTTGTTGTTATAGACGGCTCTGAGTAATGACATCTTACCGACGCCCCACATGCCATAAACAACAATCACCCGAGCATGGGGATGAGCTTCACCAAGCCATGTCTGCAGCCGCCTTTGATCATATTGAAGGATCGACCCTACGAGCCGGACTGTGAGACAAGTTGAAGAAGTGCGTCTGTCTAAAGCACTGTGGCGGACACAATATGTGGAGTTTGGGAATATAATGAAAAGACCCCAACAAGAGTTTGAAAGAGTTGATCCAATTTATAATCGGCGTAGGTTACTCGCTCTACAAAATGAATCTCGATGGAACGTTTCTGGCACCTGATTCCATCCCATAGAATGAACGGTCGGCCCACAATTCCCACTCCACGTCGTCGTTCCATCCCTCGCTTAGTCCACAACGCGTCATCATTCCCTCCCTCCATTGGCTTCGTTCTGCCCGTCCCGTAGCGCCAAACAGCGACAGTTGGATGTCCCCTCAGGCATTCAATGCAGGGTGGTGGAGGGGTGTATGCTTGAAACTCCTCCCGTGCCCCTCCTTCCCTGTTTCAAATCATGATTTCATTGCTCTGGAACCATTTGACTGTGCCTGCTCCCTCTCTACAGAAACTAAACCCGCTCCTGCCTAGACCTGCTCTTGGACCTACTCCTGAATCCGAGACCTGCTCCTTCCTGGTGAGTTGCTCAACCAACGAATATTAGTCTATTTGTGGACTGAGATATCATTTATGAACTGAACAACGAACATTTTGATATTTGCATTGTCCCAAACTATGTTATGAATATGAATCGTGCTATTGAGGATGGCATGGTTTTGTTATGAATATGAATGTCATAAATTTGAATATCTTGGAAATCTTTTGTATTGAGAGTTGATAGTTAAAGATTTAATTATCGTGTGATACTCTGTTAATAATATAATTATACAATACATGTATATCAGGATGGATATAGGCATGATACTAGTACCATATATCTCTTTGTATTGGATTCATTTGCAGGGTTATGTCTAATATGTAATCCAAGGTTAAAGACATGAACATTTTGAGTTGTTAAAGAGTATGGAAGTGATGTGTAAACATCGATCACTGGAAAGGATCGATGTTTCCTTCGTTACACGGAGTCAGAATTAAGTGATAGCGTATGGATCGTTATATCCAATTGAAGATTAAATCTACGATATAGATTCTGATTTGGATTCGAATGATAACCCAGAAGCGAGTCCGAGAAGGTATGGACTGTAGATGAAAGGGGGTACATGTCAATTCTTTAAATGCTTTGTGTTTCCTTCACAAGAGTGAATCTAGTTCTTTTTATTTTGTATAAATAAACGCCTTTATAATTAAGTGCAGGTTTTGAACTTTGACTATATGGAATGAGACAGGAGCTTAGTGGTCACCTGGCAATGCTAATACAGTGATGCAATAGTGACCATGATCTAGTAGAAGCTATATCTAGTCATTGGAGGATAAAAGAATACATTCAAGGGAATGAGATAAAATATTGATCCATAAATGTGATTGATAGTTGGGGAATTAAATCTATCAGAGATGAGTGCAGAAACACATGAAGAAACATGAAATTAAACCAATCATATGTAGACCTCTGATAAGGTAAAGGTCCTTGGAAAGTCATGTTAGGACTTATGCAGCAGCCATGTATTAAGAGAAACAAAATAGACAATGCGGATGGAACAACGAAATCTTGAGAGAAATGTTCTTCACTCACTAAAACACCACGCAAATATGTGTTAACTCCTCATCGCTTCCAACATTGCATAGACTCTCTTAATCATTAGGGGAAAATTAAAAATAACAATTGGAGGACATGGGCACCAGAAATAGTACCTAATAGCCATTTCACTAGTAAGATTGACATAGTGTTAAACCATTAACCAGGTCTTATTCTGGCTTTGGTCTGCTCTGGCAACCAAATGGTATGAGCATCAGCCTCAGAAAAACAGAGACCAAGCCCTGGGTGATTTTGATGGAATAGATACCCTTCAAGCAGCTGAGTAAAAGGTCCATTTCTTGCAATGCAACCCATTTGGACATGTTTCTTAAAACACTTCCAAAAGGGGAAAAAATGAAAAAAAAGAAGAAAGAAAGAGTAACAAATCATTGAATATGTTCATGTACTCATTGTGCATAAAATTTTGGGGGGAAACTATTGCATTTTCACAGTACGAAAGAATATGAAACAGTAACTAATAATTGAATGTCCATACTCAAATATTTTGTGGAAAATTATCGCATCGTTTAGTACAAAATATATAAAAACAGATCTGTCTAAAGATCTCTATTAGTACAATCATATAAAAAAAATCTGTATAACATATTTTGTAAATATTAGCCTTTTCCAATCGGAGCCGAAGATATATGTGATTTGACACTATTTGACAATAGCAACCATTAGTCAAGTAACAAATATCTAAATATTCATAAAAAATTCCAATTTTTGGTGTGCCAGAACTCACAAACAGCAGATCTACTATGACATCTAACATCATTCTTCTGTCATTAACAGTCATGTAAAATAGATTGATCTAAGCAAGCTCAGTAAAGGCAAAAACATATGTATTTTGAACAGTTATAGACCTTTCTTGCTACCATCTCGGGGTAGTTATCTTGAAAAAGTGCAAGAATTTGATTTGACGCTGTTCTCAATTCTCACTTGGGCATATTCTTAAGATCTGTGATCTGAATCATGGCATTGACACCACCATGCTTGAAGTTAAGGAGCTTGATGCCCTTCTCCAGAATTTGTACCCTCCACCTCATAAAGTTCTTCAGCTTCTCCACCTCATAAAGTTCTTCAGCTTCTCATCATCTCCAAAGATCTTCTAATAGAGCTCCTTGTCTCGAAAAATCCCATAAGCATTGTACCAAGTTGCCTCCATTATAAACATTCATCCACACAGGTTGCAACTCTTTACACTCATAGAATTTCTCAATTGCAAGCTTCATCAGACCGGCCAACATTTAATAAATAGGCAAATGAATGAATAATTAGACTTAATAATGAATATACTGCAGCGGACCATTATGTAAACAGGATTAGAGAAGGCCCAGTTAGTCAATTCCAACCAGTTATAAGGGATGGTATGTCGCCTATGTTTATTATTAATAATTCTCTCTTCCCTAACTGACAAACTACTACTACTAACTGAGTTTCACTATACAATTGGATCTAAGTAAGCTATATACACGAATAAAGAATGGCATAGAATAAAAATGACAAAAACATGGACAAGTGGTTGCCATTATAAGTATCTTTGTATAATGAAAAGTGATGGTTCCAACTCTGCCACACTGCTGCATTCCTTCCTGGAGTACTTCTTGTGGACAGTAATAAGCTCGTTGTTCCCTGAATTCTGATGCAAGCAAAACCCCAACAATGAATGAGAGTAGTAATACAACATGGTAAGTATGAAGTTGTATAGTTAAGTTGCAAAATGATTTTATAAATGAAAACAAGGAAACAATAAGGCAAGGCTGCAACTCACTGAAGTTGGTCTTCACTATAGGCTATGTAGCACTCTATTGTTCTGTTCCAAGATGGAAACCAACCTTCTGAGAGTGAACTGGCCAGCATATGCTGCAGCAGCTACTAGCATGGATGGAGGGTATCTCAACATAACATACTCCACAAGGAACAGTTCCTCCAAAAACAAGGACACCATATCCGGCTAGAGAGGCACAGAAGAAGAGTCATATCATAAACAGAGTAACATGATCTAGGAGGCCAAAAGGACTACTCAACCTATATTGATACATCAACGTATGTTGTATATTGAAAAGAGCAGAGATTGAATCGCTCAACTCTTGAAGAAATGCCACCACTGAATTGCTCATCATCTGGGGGAATATGATATTTATATATCCATGTTCAAACTGAGGAGCTGACATAAAATATAGATAAAATAAACCATGCAAACAAACACGGTGAGGCTACGCTCACTTCTGTATTAAATGAAGACGGATTACATCCTTATATAGGAAAAGACTCCACCAAGTCAGTTACATGCAAACCAAAGACAACTAGACTCTTAAATAAGAACAGACTCTTAACACGCCTACAACTGACTCTCACAACTGAAGCTTATAACTGGTGCTTTCTCCATTATTTCCAAGTCTCCCCCTTAATGGAGAATGGATTGACTTCTACACCTAACATCTCCCTAAACAGTTCAAACTTAATCTTT
>WSFP011528724.1:0-12149 GCA_009831015.1 Picea engelmannii | reverse complement strand
TGGGAACTTTTAATACTGTAGTTATCATTCTCCATAACCTTTGGAGTTTAAACATGCATGCTCCTCTCATTGGTTCGACAACCAATCACGAAAGAGCATAATTGAATATTATAAAATATATGTGGGACCTTTTAATACCCTGTCTATCGTGTTTCGTAACCTTTGGAGTTTAAACATGCATTCTCCTCTTGTTTGTACGACAACCAATCATGAAATACCATAATTTAATATTATAAAATATATGTGGGACGTTTTTAACACTCACACCATCGCTCTGAGAGATTTGTTCTTCATTCAAACACTCCCTTCCACTTACTCTAATGGAGAGACTATGATAGGATTAGATTTAGTGCTTTAATTATTATAATATTCCATAATATAACCTTAATTCACTGCCCCGAAAGATTTGGACTTTATTTGTGTGCTCCCATCTCCAACCTCTGACGGTCAACTCCAAAAGAAAAAATGATTTCTTATATATATATATATATATATATATATATATATATATATATATAGCTCCAGGAATTAAATTGTTGATAATTAAAATGCCTTAAGGATGTCTCCTTCGAGGGCATTGAATGACTTGTGTAGAGCGTGAATTCTAAAAACTAGGAAAACTAAACATAGTTTAAAATTTTGCACAAAAGGAGAAAACTTCAAGGTTTTCATTACGCATGCACCAGGAAAGGATTTATAGTTTGTGATATAATAGTTTCCATCCTTATTATTCAAATGTTAGAACATTTAAAGATTTTATCATGAGTTACCAGACTTTGCCATTCATTCAAATTTACCGAGAAAACATAGAATTACACATTTACATATATAAATTTATTCAAATTATTTGTTTAAAATTCTTTTCCATAATATTACGTTACTTGGAAATAAAATCCTCCATGGTAAAACTATTTGTTTACCAAAAATTACTAATCTCCTATTTACATGCATCTCTTTGCTATTTTCAGGGAGTAATTACTATTTCCAAATCTTTCCCCTTTGGACATTAATTTAATAAAAATTCTCTCTCTTACCAAATTTTAATGAAACTTAATTAATCATGATGCTTCAATTTCTAAATTCCATTTTTTTTCCAACTAAGAACCTAGATTTTCATTTCTCATTATTTTCTTATTATTTATTTTTAAATTACTTTGCTTCTATTTAACATTAGTGCTATTTTCATAAGTCCCAAATATATATATGATATTATTTAATTTTTCTAGTATAAAATCTTCAGAAAAAAACTTAAAATCAAAAAACTTCTTATGCAAAAATAAACCTCCTTCTTTTGAGATGTTCTGTAGAGGTTCTAACTGTTCAATCATCCTCGTTAGCACATAAGATGGACTGTAAAACACAATCAACATCAACATTACTCACAGAAATATATTTTACAAACTCAAGAAGTCAAGAAGTGAGGTTATAAATCAAGATGAAATCCAGTTGTAACATTCTCACAATTTCACCTAAGTTTCTCATACCACTTTTAACATAAAATTGAATTTACATTATTTGAAACACATTTTACAATATTTATGAACTTAACATTGCAGAGGATTGGTAAAGAAATACTTATCTAGAAAATGAAAGGAGTTGTAATTGTTGAAGGGTGTACCATTTTCCACCCAACCACATGCACAACTTCTCTTGGTGTTTTCACAGCTAGCCAGCCCCTAGCCAGAGTATGATGCCATGAGAAAAAATGTTCTGTATGCTCAACAAACAACAAGGGATGAAGGTTACTCTCCTCCCATAGGAACTTAGCAACCCAGTCTTATATCCACCAAGCAAGGGGAGCTGTTGTGATTTCTCACTCAATCACTCAAATACCCTACATCCTCATTTATCAACTTGATTAGAAAACACTATCTAGTAGTTCTTGTACCCAAAACAATTTATTTTCTCAGTTCTCTTCAGAACCAAAGAGATTCACACACTCTTCCTCTTCAGAAATGGTCTCTCGACCTATTCGTGTGCATCCTCTTCCCCCTGCCCATGGTTTTCCTCTTTTTATTTCCCTCTCTAGTAATATTTCATGGGTCAAATCGTCCAATTCGTGGGTCAGATTAGAAATTTCTAGATGGGTACTCTGCCCATTCTCTCATTGATTTTTTAGGAAGAATTTTCAACTACCAGCTTGACTGGAAAATAAATTCTATGGGACAAAGGATTGTTCTAGATATAAACATTTTTAAATTCGGCAAAGTACTAGCGTGGTAAGGGTCATATCAACCATTATTGGTTCCCCTCACCATTCCCTCTCATGCATCATAATCTATATTCGCAACACCTTCAACAGTTATTCAACAATTTCAATTTTTTATTTAATGAAAAAATAAAATTACATTACCTTCTTTAGAAAAGGTTCATGAATTTCCAAAATCCACACATGATATATATGTCCATAGTCTCTTAGAAATAACATAATTATATTCACAAGTTGGGGGAAATAGGGGTATTACAATCCCCTTCCCCTTAAAGAAACATTGTCCTCAGTGTTTTACTTGTCACTGTGATCTTTATGTACAATAGTGAACAAAAATGGGTATGCATGTTTAATCATGTGTGCTCCTCTCGTTCGTTCGACAACCAATTACAAAAGAGAATAATTTAATATTATAAAATATATGTGGGACCTTTTAATACTGTGGTTATTGTGCTCCATAACCTTTGGATTTTAAACATGCATGCTCCTCTCGTTTGTCTGACAACCAATCACAAACGAACATAATTGAATATTATAAAATATATGTGGGACCTTTTAATACCCCGACTATCGTGCTTCGTAACCTTCGTAACTATTATTTTACCAGAAATTACTAATCTCCTATTTGCATGCATCTCTTTGTTATTTTCAGGGAGTAGTTACTATTTCCAAATCTTTTCCCTTTGGACATAAATTTACTATGTAATTCCTGGAAAAATTTCCTCTCTTACCAAATTCTAACGAAACTTAATTAATCACAATGCTTCAATTTCTAAATTCCATTTTATTTCCAACTAAGAACTTAGATTTGCATGTCTCATTCTTTGCTTGTTATTTATTTTAAAATTACTTTGCTTCTATTTAACAATAGTGTTATTTTCATAAGGCCTAAATATATGTATGATATTCTTTAAATTTTCTAGTATAAAAGCTTCAGGAAAAACTTAAAATAAAAATAAAAAAATCTTATGAAAAAATCAACTTCTTTCTTTTGAGATGTTTTGTAGAGGTTCTAACTATTAAATCATCCCCATTAGCACATAAGATGGACTGTAAAACTCAATCAACATAAACATTCACTCCCAGAAATATCTTTTACAAACTCAGGAAGTCAATAAGTGAGGTTGTAAAACAAGATAAAATTCAACTGTAACATTCTCACAATTTCACCTAAGTTTCTCATACCACTTTTAACAGAAAATTGAATTTACATTGATCTGAAACACATTTTACAATATTTTTTAACTTAACATTACAAAGGTTTGGAAAAGAAACACGTATCTAGAAAATGAAAAGAGTTGTAATTGTTGAAGGGTGTACCATTTTCCACCCAACCATAGGCACAAATTCTCTTAGTGTTTTCACATCTAGCCACCCCCTATCCAAAGTATGAAGCCATGAGAAAAAATCTTATTTCCACTCAGCAAACAACAAGGGATGAAGGTTACTCTCCTCCCATAGGAACCTAGAAGCCCAGTCTTCTATCCACCAAGCAAGGGGGCCTGTTGTGATTTCTCACTCAATCATTCAAATTCCCTACATCCTCATTTATCAGCGTGATTAGAAAACTATACAATAGTTCATGTACCCAGAACAATTTATTTTCTCATTTCTCTTCATAACCAGAGAGCTTCACACACTCTTCCTCTTTAGAAATGGTCTCTCGACCCATTCATGTGAATCCTCTTCCCTCTTCCCACGATTTTCCTCTTTTTGTGTGCCTTATCCAACAAGATTCCATGGGTCAAATTCTCCAATTCATGGGTCAGATCATAAATTTATAGATGGGTACTTTTCCCATTCTCTCATTGATTTTTGAGGAGGACTTTTCAACTACTAGCTTGACTGGTAAATAAATTCTATGGGGTAGAGGATTTTTTTGTATCTAAACATTTTTAAATCCAACAAAGTACTAGCATGGAAGGGATCATCTCAACCATTATTGGTTCCCCTCAACATTCCCTCTCATGCATCATAATCTGTATTGGAAACACATTTAGTAGATATTCAACAATTTCATTTTTTTTTATTTAATAACAAAAATATTTACATTACCTTCTTTATAAAAGGTTCATGAATTTCCAAACTCCACACATGACATATATGTCCATAGTCTCTTAGCAATAACATAATTATATTCACAAGTTGGGGGAAATAGGGGTATTACAATCCCCTCCCCCTTAAAGAAATATTTTCCTCAGTGTTCTACTTGTCGTTGTGATCTTTATGTACAGCAATGAACAAAATATGGTATGCATGTTTCATGGCATCCTCCATTTCCCATGTAGCGTAATTTTCACTAAAGTGTTTCCACTGCACCTTAACATGTGTTAACATGTGCAATGGTTCTATTCTTGAGTGGGATTTATTTCTTATGTAGTATGCATTTTGGTTCTGGAAATAATTCTCCCTCTAGTTCCACATGGATCACAAAACAATCAATTATATGATTAGAATCATGTACATATTTATTCAGTAACAAAATATGGAAAACATTATGTTACTTCATTGTGGGAGTAAGTGCTAGTCTATATGATACAAGTCCCACTCTATCCAAAATTTTGAAAGGTCTAAAAAACCGAGGTGCCATCTTGGCACAAGTTACCATTCTCAAGGAACTTCTTCTGGGCCTAATTCATAGATACACATGATCTCCTACTTTGAACTCTCTAGGAATCATATTTTTGTATTCATAACTCTTTGTTTGTCCTGAACTATTTTGAGATTTTATTTTATCTGAATCACTTGTTGTTCCATTTATTTTAACATATCTGGTCCAAGTGTTAGTTTTACCATTGGGTAACCCTGACTGATTGGAATGTTGCATTGTCTACCATAGAGATCCTAAAAAGGACTCATTTTTAAGGATTTCTAATAACCATTGTTGTATGAAAATTATATCAGTGGTAGATAGTCTTCCCATTTCGTGAGTTGATACATCGCATGCATCCTTAACATGTCCTCTAATACTTGGTTTACCCTCTCTGTCTACCCATCGTTTTGAAGGTTGTAGGTTGTACTAAATAATAATTTAGTCCCAAAACCAACAAACTGAGACTTCCAAAAACTTGAAGTAAATTTAGCATCTTTGTCTAATATGATTTCCTTAGGTATACCATGTAGCTTAAATATTTCTTTCATGAAAATATTTGAAATATCTATTTCCTTGCAAGTTAATTTTACAGGGATAAAGTGAGTATCCTTGCTCATCTTATCCACAACTAATATAATGGCATCATTCTTCTTGGTTGATTGAGGTAATCCCATGATAAAATCCATGGAGATCATTTCCCATTTCCATTATGGAATTGGTAGGGGTTGCAAAAGCCCTGTTGGGTGCTTGTTCTTTACTTTAACCTGTCGTTACAAGAAATAAATATCTATGGTTTGGGGAACAACCACAACAGACATAACGAAACCAAGAAATCATCTAAAATCTCAAGTATTCTAGATAAATGGAAATGCCAACAAAAGAAAGGCTAGAAGCCTACCTCTTCCAAACATTCATAGGAGACCATTGTTGAACTCACAATCTAATGTTTGATACCTGAAACTTGTCCTCAACATCCAAGATACATAGGCATATGGAAAATGTATGAAATTTCAACATATAAACTAGCATAATCCATCAACATGTATAGAAAATTTACCCATGTAAAATAATATAAACCTTTGCAACTTATAATTCGACGAGAAAAGAGTATTTATATTAATATAATCAACAAAAGTACATAGGTGACGACCTTTTGTATCAACAACTCGTCGAAAATGAGAAACTAAGTCCCTCCACACGAGCCTTCACCACTTCAATCCTCCACAAGGAAATATCACAAGTTCTAGGAGTAATTGGGTTCCTCCTTCACAGGATAGTGAGAGCTCGGGGGATGAACATAAGGAGATTTCAAACTTAAAGGACTAAGGGATGTAGATTGAAGGATGTAACATGGGGAAAAATTTCTCCATAATGTAGTTTCTCTCAACTTTTCCCCTTTTTTTTCAAGGCTTGTATATGGCTCAATTTATATCCTTTAAAGGGAAATGAAGGGTCGAATCAAAAAGTTTCTAGCATATGAAAGGCCAAGGATCATGAATCTTGTGACTTGACATGGAAAATATGAAACATTTTTTATTTTTAGCACAAAACTTGATGTACAAAATATGTAATGGAGTAACCTGCGTATACACATGTTGTATAATTGTAGACCATGTATATGTACAAAAATTTGAATTTTTGACTTTTGACTGAGCAAGATGGAGAAACTGAGTGTGTAGAGGGAAAGGGTAGGCCACCAAAGCATGATGCATAGAGCGTCGTAAAAACTTATATAAATATTCCCCCTGATGTGTGAGGTCATAGGATCAATCACAATGGTTGAAATACATTACAATTCCTAGAAGTGGAGTAGCGAGGACCCAACCGAAGGAACTAGTTACCTGTCATAATATTACAATACATATTTTGTTTGTACACATGGATGCAAATTTGAAGTACATTGTAGATCCATGTGCATATATAGAAGGTAAATTTTCATGGCCATGAAGAGTAAATAAAAATTAGACATATGCCATAGGTGGTCATGGCCACGAACAGAACACAATGGAGTCCAATCTCAAAATCAATCGATGATATCTAGACACAATGAAGTACAATATGATCTTCCATGATAATTGAAGTCATATAGGACTGGTGTGACGAAAGACAACAACATGTATGAGGTGTTTCTACTGTGAGTTTGAGGTCTTCTACACTAACTGTCGATGGTGCAAGTCTGCATTGTGTGAATAAAGTAGTTGAAGTTGAACACAATGAGACTTCATTTGATAACCGGTCATTAAGGTATATCGTTAAAAAAAGTGAGACAACCCACCGATGATTAAAGTAGGTGTCAAGGCACCGAGTACATTCAACAAGTGTCAATAAAGGTGTTGAGGTCGAACACTTGAATAATCCATCGAGCATGAGAAATTAATGTATTCCCAACCGTCGATGACCAGAGAACTTGCCACTAATGACTGTAAGCCTCTAGGTACTCTTATGCTTCTATATCTCGATTCCAAAATAGATGAGTTGAAGTCGATGAAATGAGATCCTATGAAAGGATGGAATTAAGGTATCCCACATCATCCAATGCGAGGTACAAGGCAACACTTGATGATTAGGAAGAACTCTGATGAACATGATATGCACAAACCAATGACCATTTGCATCTCTCGTGTGCACCATATGCAAGTAGTACATGAAAGATACCCTATAAATAACAATCATTAATGAAAATTGTCGGAAAAGGCGAGGAAACCACCAATATGGTCTAATGGAATCCAAGACATTGCACAAATCCTAATGTGTGAATATATTTCTTGTCGTCAAACATAAGGGAAACCACCTAGTAAACGGCCAATGAAGAGATGTCATCTGTTGGGTTCAATATCACCTGCAAATGATCAAAGTAGGCCCATGGTGAAAGTTAGGAAAATAGCTTCACGTGATTCTAAGTTTCACTTATAAAGGGATGTCTGACATGAAAATTTGAGAATTTTGAGGAATGGTCGACACGGGTTTAGAATTCCTTTGAACAAGAGCATGAGATAGATGCATAACTTAGGCAGCATAGACTCAATACTGAACATTGGTAAAAGTTTGTGACACATGAGGCATCAACAAACTCTCCATAGGGAATGGAAGCATAACCAGTTGGAGGCGTAATCTCTCAGTAATGAGTTCAACTTCTTAAGGCCATACTAAACCCAAACCTTTGATGAATGGACTGAAATTTTTTTGTTTTGTTCAAAGGTGACACGACTATTGTCGATAGAAGATAATACTCTTTTCTCGCCCTTATTTTTTTGTCTTTCGATTTTTTTTTCTTTTTCACATTACTAAATCCTGAAAAAGAGGTAAAATAATGTTATGATACAAGAGAGGAAACAAGTGTCGTGAACAAGCAAACGAGTTCCATGCAGTGGAACATACCTATGTTTGATGCAAGGGAACATATGTAGGATATGGACACTCAAGGGGGATGTTTCCTCTTGGGATAAGGGGTGTCAGGTTTCAAAGGATATATGAAAGGAACTGCTTAGTGAATTTTGAGAAATTTTGGGGCAATGGGATTATAAAGAGGAAGCAAGAGCCGACATTAGGCTCATCAATGCAATCAGGATAATGAAATGCAATTATAAATTGACATTTGCGGGAGCCTAATGGGTAATATCCATAATAATAGATTGAAGATAAATATGAGGTTTCAATGCAATTTCATAACGGGATGATAAAGGACTCACAAACCTATGGAGTAACTTTTGCATGGAAACCAAATGGAAAAAAGGGTTATAACTAGGGTACCCATGTTTGGTAACTCTCTACCACTTAATAACGACACTTCTAGTAATATTGAGGAGGTTTTGTGTAGCTAAAAAATGGGTCTGTACCTAGAGAATATGAATCTTGGTCATAAGATGATGAAAAAATTCAAAGAAAGGAGAAAACCTATCCTATATGCTAGTGACAATATATACCTTCCTATGACACAAACATGCTAAGGAACGTTGAAAATTCGTCATAACCTGGTAAAAAAAAAAAATGCTTCAAACCATGTCTTACACTACATAATTAGTTCATATGTTTTCAAAAATAGAAAATATATTACATCTATGAATCCTAAGAAGAACAGTGATTATGTTGACATCTTCCAACCAAGTGGAAACTCAATAAGCAAACCAACAACACAAAATAACAAAAAGAAATATATATACACTAAAGTACAATAATATACAAGTCTCATGCTTGAGTTGGAGGGATTAAGAATAATAATTTTTGAGATAGATCCCATTTATGGGATCTTTCAACACGTTCCCTTCATAATTATCTAACTCATAGGCTCATTTTTCAAGGACACGTCTCACGATATAAGGAACGTGCCACATGGGTTTGAATTTTCCTTCCCCCAATGGTTCTTTATCTTGGTCATAAAGAAGGACAAAGTCACCCTTAGCGTACTTCTGAGGATGAATAGATTTATCATACTGGACCTTAACAAATCACTTATTTTCCTCGATAGCTAGAGTGTCATATCGAAGTTCCTCATCGAGATACTCCAAGTCTACAAGGAATTCATTGAGATCAATTGTGTTAGGTAGGATCTCAACTGCTAACTTAAGAGCAGGAATGTCGCATTCAATGGGGAGAACTGACTCCACTCTGTGAACCAATTGGAATGGTGAAAAACTAGTGGAAGTCTTTACTGTGGTTCAATATGCCCATAGATCGGGTTATAGCATCCTGTGCTAGTTATATTTACTCTTTCTGATAGTTTTTTGCAAAATGGATTTCAAATATTTATTTGTATCCTCTACTTGGCTATTTTCTTGGGGATTTTATGACAACGAATGATGTTTATTGAACCATAGTTTTTATGCCAACTTTGTCCTCATATTGTTCTGAAAGTGGTTGGCATGGTCAATGACAATCTCCTTCAGAATCCCAAATCGAGATATGGTTTGATTGAATATGAAGTGTGTTGCAGTCTCACCATCAGATTTAATTGTAGGCATGACCTCAAACCAATTGGTAAAATAGTCCAGGGCCATGATAATGTGATGGAGCCCCTCAGTTGAGGCCAGGTTGCAATCCATGAAATCCACCCCCCACTTGGTGAAGGGACTGACAGTAATGATTGAGTGAAGAGGGGTAGGGTGTGAATGCATCTTATGATTGAACACCTAGCAAAGGTGAAATTTGTTGATCGCTTCTACGCAATCTTCAAAAAATGAAGGCCAAAAATAACCATCTCACAATATTTTTTGG
Source organism: Picea engelmannii (assembly GCA_009831015.1). Classification (NCBI taxonomy): domain Eukaryota; kingdom Viridiplantae; phylum Streptophyta; class Pinopsida; order Pinales; family Pinaceae; genus Picea; species Picea engelmannii. The sequence continues at coordinate 2,136 of WSFP011528724.1, read as the reverse complement.
GTTTTTGCAAGCCCAAATTAGTGACCACCACATTCCCCACTATGACAGTCATTTAGTACAGCTTTAGCCTCTTTGTAAGTCAAACAACGACAAAAAATAGAATCCATCCCTCGATGATACAAAGTTTCACTGATAATGAGGTAGTGTTTAGCTTGATGGCGTACATGTCACCGGTCGTCCCACTAAATATGTTGGGGAAGATTCAGAGTTTGAAGATATATCATAATGTCTCCATACCAAGGGACCGAATATGAGATAAGGAAAATGTTCTCATAGAAAATGAGTCAACGAAAATGGTATCCTCATTTTTCCTAAGGAAATATGACATTAATTCCGCAAAGACTAGCGATTTCTTATATTTTGAGAAGAAAAAATCGAGATCAAACTCCTGCAAAATCACAATCCATTTATTGTACTTCCCCCTTATGATACGCCTTTTTGGAACGTATTGAAATGGATTGAATTCGACGACCATGGTAGTCCTTCGAAGTATGATATAATGGTGAAATATTTGAACCACATGCACGACTACTAAGACTATCTTTTCCATGTGAGAGTACTTAAGTTCGGGACCGATTAGATTTCGACTAAGATAATAGATAGCATGCTCATGGAGATTGTAATCCTCCTAAGAAAGAACCATATCGATTGTCCCTTCGGATGCAGTTGTATAAAGAAGGAAATATCTACTATAGTCTAGAGAACTCAACAGAGGTGCTAACACTAGGGACTTCTTAAGGGAATCAAAGAACTCCTGGGCTCACTCATCCCATATAAACAGAGTATCATTTTTCAAGAGATGTATAAAACCCTTTGTGATATTGGCATAGTTGTCTATAAAGTGACGCAGGAAGTTATCTTTCCCCTGTAAACCCTGAAGTTGATGAATATTGTACGGGGGAGGCAACTGAAGTATTGCCTCTACCTTCATTGGGTCCACCATGATCCCTTTCTTGGAAACTATAAATCCAAAAAGGTGGCCTGACTTGACGCAGAAGACACATTTATGAGGGTTTAATTGAATACGATAATGACGACATCTTTCAAACATTAGCTGAAGATGAACCAGATGATCAACCCTCTTGTGAGAGTGAGTAGCAAGGTCATCCATATAAGCCTCGACTATATGTTTGAGGTCATGGAACACGAAGGTCATAGCCCACTAAAACGTCGCTCCGATGATTTTAAGGCTGAAAGACATTTTTCAGTATGCAAACGTACCCTGAGGACAAATGAACATCGTCTCACTACAAGGAAAAGACCTTTTAGTGGAGGTTTCTACTGTTACAAAATTGGCAAAAATTGTCAAAAAAACCTCTACTATAATATCTATTATCAATAGCGGATGTTTTTGCGGATACTATCACGAAAGTTGATTATAACTAAAAACATATGGGGATTTTTACAAAGCGGTGTGTTTGTATAAGACACAAGCAGTTGTGCGTACATACACCTACAACACCAGTGTTGTTGACTTAACTTCAAGCACCAGGGCAGTAAAATATTTAAGCACCTGGGTGTTTGTCTTATAAGCACCGGGGATTTAACATCAAAATGCACTGAGAGATTTAAATATGATTAAGCATCAGGGTTTTCTGCATAGAAATCATCAGTGTGTTATTAATAAGAATGCATCGATGTTGTATAAAATAATATGTATCGGTGCGTTACAGTGAAAAACACCCCGATGCATTAAAAATCGAAAGCACCAGTGTTTTTCAATAAAAAACAAGTCTCAGTGCTTATCAATAACACAATAGCGTCGGTGTGTATCAATAACACATATGCATTGGTGCTTCGTATAAGATTAATGCACCGATGGCCAAATTTTTAATATAATTTTTTGGTATTAAATTAATATTGAAACCAGTGTTAATTGATTACATAAAATCATTGGTTTGAATTTCATATGAAATGCACCGGTGATTTTTAATATTAAATTTGACGATGAGATTAATAATTAAAATACACCAAGAAACATCAACCTGTGATAGTGCAATTATTGTTATTTTTTAATTCCATTATTTATCAAAAACTTTACATATATCTTATATTTTGATTAGTGAATTTGGATATGATGTTTAGATTAATTTGTTATATCATCAGATTTTGCATCTCTTCATTATAATATTTAAT
>WSFP011528719.1:0-12149 GCA_009831015.1 Picea engelmannii | reverse complement strand
ATTTCTAATTATTGCCCATTTTTCTTCTTTCCTGGCTTCTTTTACCTTTTGAACTTCCTTCCTTAATTCAGCTTGGTCTTCGGGAATGAGGTCTTCATTTATAAATATTCCCGACCCTTTTAAGCTCAGAAATTTACTGAGTATGTTATATTTATTGTCATTACAATTTACTTTGACACGGATCAACCTATCTTTGTGATCAATTATTTTCCTCTTTACAATTTTTTGTTGTTAAAATTACATTTTTGAATATAAAAATAATTTTTTTATTGAAAAATCAAATAAATTCAAATTAATAAATACATCTTTACAATTTTACATCTAATCACAATATCCCTAAACCTAAAACACAATATCGCTTGAAAAATGCTAATACAAAAATACATACATGGAAATGTTTGCTTAATGTTAACGTTGAATTCTATGAGGGTTACTCGCTTTATTTTAAATTTTTGTATTTGTAAGAACATTATGTCATGATCATGAAATATAGAATAAATATGAGTTTATGATCAAGTTTGACCATCAATTGTTATAGAATTAATGGAGGTACAAGCATAATGAAAATAATGATATAAAGATAAAACATCATCTTGTTTTTATTTAATGGAGGTACAAGCATAATGAAAAAAATTGATATAAAAATAAAACATCATCTTGCTTTTATTTAGTTAGTTTGGGAAAAAAAAGTTCTAAATAGGAGAAAAGCATCCATATTTAATTTCACTCACCATTTGTTGCATTTAAGACAATGGCATGAGATTTTTAGAAAATCTTGTAAAAGGTGGTTGAAAATGTGTCACTTTATTATTTTTATAATAACCTTCTAAAACTTAACAACAAATATAATTTAAATCATTTAAGTAATTTATAAATTTATTTCAATTCCAAAAATTATTTTAATCTAATTTTAATTTTATTAAATTAAATTATTTAAATTTAAATTATTTTAATTGAAATAATAATAATAACAAAATATAATTATAAATAGTAATAATAATATATAAAATATTTATTATAATTTAATCTTTATCACAATTTATTTTATTGTAATTTAAAAATATACCAAATTTCCTAATTTAAAACTTAATATATAAAACTTATTTTCTTATAACTTCGATGAAAAAAAAGCAAAATATGAAAATTGATCGAACTTATTGTAAAGCTACAAAATATCCCTAAGATTATAATATTTTGTGTTTTTAAATTTATCCCTAAAATTATAATATTTAATGTTTTTAAATTTATTTCTAAAAGTTAAATAAATGAGAAATGTTTTATGTTTTGTTGGGTTTTGGGTTGTTTCTAGTGAGTTATGCCGGTGAATTCTAATTTTGGCCAATGTTGTTTCTTAACTTTGCTAATATGGATTTTATGCATATTATGTATATATTTTACATAAATTTATAATATATTTTTTTAGTTGTGTATTGAGTTTATATTTAATGTGAGTGATGCATTTTTAGTAATGTTATCATGCATATATTATTTTGTATGAGTAGATTTGGTATGGCTATGAGATTTTAAATATGAGGAGTTTTCTTGTGATATTAAAACACATATATATAGGCTGGTAGTGCCATTGTACACAACATGAAATTCAAGTTCATAGAATGGTCCATGCTAACTAAAAATGTAAGTGCAAGTAATTAAACATGAACAACGATAACTAAATGCATTTAGCATCATAACTACATATTTTTCATACATAATTCTACTCATAGCATGCAGCGATCACCCAAAATATCTCAAAGTAAAATTCACAACATCTACATCATCAATTAACATAAATGAACCCAACAAATAAGAACACTTGAGGATGGACATTCCTCTCAACCATAGACTTGTTGTTTGAGTTCTCAACAACAAGTGACCTCCAATTTGGGGCTATAAATCTAGAAGAGACAATGGTCCCTAAGGTTGGCTAAATTACCCCTCTCAACAGTCAATCTCCAAAGTTAATTCCAGTCCACCAGCTCTTTTTCCCACAACCTGCACAACCTAGGGATGGGATCCCACCTCACTACTCATAGTTCCTCAGGCCTTTTCAGTCCCCTCCATGGATTTCAACACAGATTGGACAAGAAAACTCCTTGCTGGGACCTCAAAAATTCTACAACTGCAACACAAATTGACATGCTTGCAACATCTCTTCCCATGAAATTACAACTCCAAATAGCTACCATACATGCTCGATATGGCTTCCTTCAATATTCAACACACCTCACCCCATTGTTGTCCAAAAATCTCAATGTAAAAACTTCTCTCCATGCAAAAATGTGAATGACTAATTTTCCCCCCTCTACCCATACGAATTTTCTCTATTTTTCCAAGCAGTTGACTACTCACTCTACTCAATGTTGATTGTACTTCATCCCCATGCTCCCCAATAACTATGGGATGTGAATTTTACACTCACCCTCTTACATAAGTTTAATGATTGGGCTCGCATACACTCTACAAAGAAATAAAAGGTTCATAGTAAGGATAATTTAGAAAGAAAAGGGTTTGGTTTTAATAGACATGGGTAAACACTCCCCCTTGGACTACTTCCCTCTCTTGTGGAAAGTAAGCCACCAAATCCCCTTCCATGTCCATCTGCAATTGGATATACATTTTATTTATTGTATTCAATATGCACCATTTACATATTACATGACTTGTCCCTTGGCCATACATCACATTTACAATATGCATCACTAGTTTGGGGTTTGAAAATGGGGATATTACATTCCCCTCCCCCTACAAACTTCACTTTCCTTAATGCACATAACCATACAATTTACACATTGTCATATATAAAATATTACATCCAAATACTTGATAATTCTACAACTGAATGGGTCACATACAAATTCCAACCAACAACTCTCATTTCCCCTCAACCTACACATTGGTTGCATAGGAAATATCAGAGTTGTGGCTCTATGAACTCTAGCCACCAAAATGGAGTCTTCATACTCTTATGTACAAATGTACATTCAATTTTCTTCAAAATTTTCAAAACATTGTGGCTATTCTTCCCGCATGAATTCCTCATGCTCCCACATAGCATATTCAAGATCGTAGTAGGTCCATTGAACCTTTACCAAGCTAGTGGATTTGTTCCTGAACACTTTGACCTTTTGGTCCAGGATGCACACTAGTTCCACCTGAAATTCACCTTCATGTTCCACCTAGATCACATTTCAATAAATCACATGATTAGGATAAGGTACATATTTATTAAATAAATACACATGGAACACATTATGAATTCTCATGGATGCAAGTAATGCTAGAATGTATGCAACTATCCCTATATCTACTAAGATCTAAAATATCCCATAATATCTTGCTACCAACTTTGGGAAAATTCCTAATATTAGAGAACTTCTCTTTACTTTCACTTTCAAAAATCCATGTTCTCCCACTCAGAATTCCCTATGTGTTCTTCTTTGATCAGCATAGATCTTATGCATGTCTTGAGCAACTTTTAGATTCTACTTGATATTTACCATCTCTTCTTCCATTTCCCTCAACAGTTTTGGCCCAATCACAACTTTGTCTATTGGGTTATCCCAACTTATTGGTATGTTTCATGTTCTACCATACAATGCTTCAAACAGGATCATGCTCAATGATTTTAGATACCCATTATTGTAATCAAACTCAATTAAATGGATACAGTCCAACCACCTAGAAGGTTTTTCCATTACACACATTCTCAACATATCTTCAATTATTTGATTAATCATTTTTGTCTACCCATATGACTCTAGATGATATGATCTACTTAAATTTGGATTTGTCCCAAATCCTTCAAATAATCCCTTCCAGAAATTTGATGTGAAATTGGGATCTTTGTTGGAAACAAGACCCTTAGGCACACCATGTAGCTTAGCAATTTATTTCATATAAATTTCCACAATATTGGTTTCCTTATGAGTTACTTTCATCGGAATGAAATGTGAAGCCTTTGTAATCTTGTACACCACTACCATGATGGAATCATGTTGCCTTTTTGTACTATGCAATTTGGTAGTGAAATCGATAGTAACAACTTCCCATTTTCATTCAGGAATGGGCAGTGGCTGCAACAATCCTGCTAGATGTATGTGCTCAACCTTTACCTTTTGACATTTTGTGCATCTATCCAAATAACTAGTGACATCTCTCTTCACACTGGGCCAAAAATATTGGCCTCATACAAATATAACAATTTTTGAGTATCCTGGATGTCCATCATATGGCACATTATGCATCTCCTTTAAAACCAAGTTTCTCAATTCTTGAGAATTGGAAACATAAACTTTGTTCCAGAATAGGAGGATTCTATCCTCTTCTAGTTTGTAATCCTTTTATTTCTGCTATACATTATTTTGTTGTAGGATTTCTTTAACTTGGACATAATGTTGACTTGTTGTTACAACCTCTAGAATTTTGTCTTCTAAATCTATCATATACTTACTAATGGTTGTAGCATGCATTTTATTCACCCTTTTGTTGAGTGCATCAACCACCTTGTTCTCCTTTCCCTTTATGTTCTTGATGTAAAATTCATATTCACTAAGAAATTCCAACCATCTATTTTGTATGACATTTATTCTCGGTTGTTCAAATAAGTACTTCAACCCAATATGGTCTGCACTGAATTCAATTTTTTTCCCATAAGGTAATACCTCCACATCCTTAAAGCATGTACTATGGCTACCAACTCTAAGTCATGTGTAGCATAATTGATTTCATGCTCCTTCAATTTTCTAGATTCATAACAAATTACATGTCCATTTTGTGTAAGGACTCCATCGATCCCTTCCTTTCATTCATATGTACACAAAACAAAATCCTCAGATCCCTTCCTTGCATTCATATGTACACAAAACAAAATCTTCATTTGGACTTGCAACTTTTAAAATAGGTGCACTAGTTATTGAATCCTTTAATCATTAAAAATTTTCTTCACACTTGGCATTCCATTCAAATTTTACTCTTGTATTTTGCAAAGATGTTATTGGGTGTTCAATCTTGGAGAATCCCACAATGAATTTCATGTAATAACTAGCTAGACCCATAAATGATGTAACCTATGAAATGTTTGTTGGTGTTGGCCAACTTTTGATTTCTTAAATTTTCTTTGGATCTATTGTTATGCCATATTCTAAAACAATGTGACCCAAATAATGGATATGATTTTTATAAAAATTGCATTTACTCAAGTTGGCATACAATTGGTGCTCTCTCAACACTTGTAGCACCATCCTCAAATGTTTCTCAATCTCTTCCTTTGTCTTGGAATACATAACAATATCATCCAATAATACAATGACAAACTTGTTAAGGAAATATTTGAACTCCCCATTCATCTTACACATAAATGTAGCAGGCACATCCAGTCAACCTAAAAGGCACCAGTACGAATTCATAGTGTCCATAACTTGTTAGAAAGGTTGTTTTGTTAGTATATTCTTATGTCATTCTCACTTGATGATAACCCGATCTCAATTCAATCTTGGAAAATATGTTTTCTCCCTTGTAACACCCGGTTTCCCCCAGTCTGTAAAAATAACTATATTGGTCGAGAACTATGGAAAACTCCAAGATGTGAATGTGTGATTTGACGGACCCTGTATAAAAGGGTTGATGAATGTAAATGATGTGTGTATATATATGTTGCATGACTGTTGAGAGGGGGATGTGCTTAAAAAGAGACCATGATGGTTGATGAAAGGTGGTGGAAGGCACTTGGAATGGTGGCGTTAACTTCCACTAAACCAATACCGTGTTGGTCTTTACTGGCTCAAAGACCAAAGCTGCTCTTTGGCCCTGGAATGAATTACTCGTCGGGATGGTAGGTGGGGAGGCTCCTCATGAGTTAATGAGGGGATGGGGGTGAACCACCCATTCGTAGAAGCCCTCAGACCTGACCACTGCGGGGGAATTTGCGCCGCACGCAACCTTGCAGGACAAAGCAAGAAAGGACATGTGGGGAGAGGGCATGCGTCAGGGAATCGCAGAAGGAGAACCAGAGGAACTCCGGAAAAATACAGGGAGTCATGAGAAGAGGAGAAGGAGAGTAACCTTATTCCTATACTTCCGACAAGCAGGAAGTAAGAGACTAAGTCTGAAAGCATCGTGGTCTAGCTTACGGGTGGCTAGTGGTAAATCCATTTGGAGTCGCTGAGCCTACGGTTGGGTGGAAACGAGCACCCCTCTCAGTAGTCGTGCCACACTTGGTGTTCTTTCTGATAATTGTTTACATCTTGCATCTTGAATTAAATATAATGGATGCATGCTCATGTTTGTACACTTATAAATGATCGATTTTTGTATAGAAGTGTTTGCATGGTGTTTCGATCAGCAACAATGAATGCATGTTTATACTTATATGACTATAATCGATTTACATATAGAATGTATAAGTTCAGATTCGAGCTCATCCCCTAGAGAGTTGTCCCATGCTCACGACCCATGATATGCCCTAGTTTGTTTTCCCGAAGGCACCTCCTTCTCGGAAGCTCCATCATATTCCAAAGCCAGAGTGAGTTTCTGGAAGGGACTACCATTTTTAAGTAAGTATTTAATCTTACCTCACCCCTATCACAGAGTTCATAGCTCAATAATCTAAGAAGACCCTTCCATCAAGTGACCCAGCCTAGTGATAATTACCCAAGGATCCATTGGAGGATTTTATGGCCTAAGTTTGGAAATCTTGCACCAGAAAGAATGGTTCCCTAATTTTTGGTGTTTCAGTGTTTTGGCTCCCGAGATTTCTAAAGGTAAGTTTCCTTGTCTTCGTATGTCGTGAAATCCCGACTTGCGAAACCCCGAAATGGTATAGCATGGTTAAAGTTTGGTGTTTCGATGTTTTGGCACCCAGGATACCCAAGGGCAAGTTTCCTTGTCTGCGCATGTCATGAAATCCCGACTTGCAAAACCCCGAAATGGTATAGCATGGTTAAAGTTTGGTGTTTCGGCATTTCGGCACCCGGGATACCCAAGGGAAAGTTTCCTTGTCTTCGCATGTCGCGAAATCCTGAATTGCGAAACTCCAAAATGGTATAGCATGGTTAAAGTTTGGTATTCCGGCGTTTCGGCACCCAGGATACCCAAGGGAAAGTTTCCTTGTCTTCACATGTCGCGAAATCCAGACTTGTGAAACTCGAAAATGGTATAGCATGGTTAAAGTTTGGTGTTTCGGTGTTTCGGCACCCGGGATACCCAAGGGCAAGTTTCCTTGTCTTCGAATGTCGCGAAATCCCGACTTGCGAAACCTCGAAAAGGTATAGCATGGTTAGAGTTTGGTGTTTCGGCACCCAGGATACCCAAGGGCAAGTTTTCTTGTATTCGCATGTCGTGAATTCCCGACTTGCAAAACCCCGAAATGAACTTAGCGTTATGTATATATATATGTGTGTGTGTGTGTGTGTGTGTATCGGTGTTTCGGAGCTTCGACTCCCAAGAAACCCAGATGCGAGACTTCTTGTCATCTCATATCCTGAAATCCTGGCTTGTGAAACTCCGAAATGGTATAGCATGGTTAGATTTTGGTGTTTCAGCGTTTTTGCACCCAGGATACCCAAGGGCAAGTTTCCTTGTATTCGTATGTCGTGAATTCCCGACTTGTGAAACCCCGAAATGAACTTAGCGCTATATATGTGTGTGTGTGTGTGTGTGTGTGTGTGTGTGTGTGTGTGTGTGTGTGTGTCGGCGTTTCGAAGCTTCAGCTCCCGGGAAACCCATATGCGAGACCTCTTGTCATCGCATATCCCGAAATCTCGACTTGCGAGACCCCGAAATGATAATAGAGTGGAGGAGATAAGGTGTTTCAGTGTTTCGGCACCCGGGATATCTAAGGGAAACTATCTTGTACTCGCCAGTCTCGAAATACCGACTTGTGAAACCTCGAAATGACACAGTGTGTCTAGAGTTTGAATGTTTCAGTGTTGCGACACCTGGGAAACCCAAGGGTCAGTTCCCTTGTACTCATCGGTCGCGAAACCCTGACTTGCAATACCCCGAAATAATAATAATAGCACGGATAAGTCCTGATGTCTCAGTATTTCGGCACCCGGGATATCTAGAGGCAAGTCATTGGTACATGCCAGTCCCGAATTCCCGACTTGTGAAATTTTGACATGGCTTAGCGCATGTAGATTTGGTTTTCGGTGTTTCGGAACTCGGAAAACCGAAGGGTATGAACCCCTCATCCTCTTTTATCGTGAAAACCCGATACGCGAAACTCCAAAAGGTGGGATGCCAGGTTTTAATCCGAGGCATTGCTAGATGTGACAATACTGTTAGTCCCTTTCGTATTTCGTCTCTTCGAGAGACAAGAGAGAAAGGGAACAAATGCATCACGATTTCTCGAATCGCGAAAGTCAGAAACGCCCCTCCGGTAAGGTTCGTGGTCATAGCCAATGATCACATGGGTAAGAATAAAGGATGGTAGGGTCTGCATCAGGCCCCATAGGAATTCGAGGATTCTGTTCCTCAGTGAAAAAAAGGAAAAAGCCGAAAAATATTAGTTCCCGTAGTAGGTGTGTGACAAATTGGTATTAGAGCATGGTTACAACACTTGGCCTGCTTGGGCTCATGAACGGATTGTGCAGAAACTCCATTCGGAGTATTGTTAAAAGGAGTAACTCTTTATCTTGACCCCCCTCAATTAAAAGTTGAAGTTAAGAATGAAAACTCCTATTGTGTGTGTGCATGTGAAAAATAGGAGTTATGTACTGGTCATAAATGAATACAAATATTGACTAACAACCAGCGTTTTTCTTTTGCACACAAGCGGAAGATCAACCACGAGAAATTACAGACGTATAGAATGGTGACTCACCATGAAGTGGGGGAGGGCTCCCACAATAGAGACGAAGAGTCTGACAAAAGGAGGGTGGTAGGGACCCCTGCAGATCTAGCTGAGACTTTGAGGAGCCTCATGGTCGAATTGCAGAGCTGCAAGGATGACAACGAGAGGATGATAAAAGAGCAAGAGAAGCAAACAGAAATTAATGTGGTTTTGCTGCAGAGCTTATCAGACATACAAAGACAATTGCAACATGAACCTGAGATACAAAAACATGGTCATGTCAGTGGCCACACTAAGAGGATAACCTCGAGAAAGGTCCACCCCAGAGATAAGGGACAAGCATTGGACAATTCTTCTGGAAAGGAAGCTGGTGACTCAGAAGGATCTTCTAGCAGCATAACTAGTTCTCATTCTCAAAGAAAATGAAAGAAGCAGAAACTTTCCAAGAGTCATAATCTCGAAGAGTTCAAGAAGGTCAAACCACCCTCTTTCATTGGTGAAATAAAGAAAGGAGAGGAAGCGGAGGCCTGGCTGCTTGGACTAAAGAAGTATTTCAGAGTCCATGATTTCTCAGAAAACTTGAAGGCTCGAGTAGCCACCTTCAACTTGAATGGAAAGACTTCCATTTGGTGGGAAGGCCTTAAGAATGTAAAAGGGATTCAGGAAAAATACCTGTCTTAGGAACGGTTTGAGAAATACTTCAGGAAGAAATATCTGTCGAAAAAATACTTCGACGAAAAGGTTAAAGAATTCTATGAACTCAAGCTGGGGCAACTCACCATAGAGGAATATGTCAACAGATTCCTCGAGCTATTGAGGTATGTACCCTACATAAAAGAAGAAAAGGTAAAGGTGCAACGATTCATCAATGGACTACCTAAGGACTATTAGAACAGGATTGAATTTGACGAACCAAAGATCCTAGAAGATACTATCTAAAAGGAAAGATATTGTTATGAACAACTTGGGCCTCGGACAGGACCTCGCGAAGGCTGGAAGCAGAAGAATAGTTCGAGATTCTAGAAAAAGGAGTTTAAATCCCCAAGATTTAAGGACTTTAAAAAGAACTCAAGGATGAGCTTCCCAAACCGAAGCGTACACCAACAGAACTTTCCCTCCTTGAGCGAAAATAAACTTTCTGGATTTGCCCCAGTAAAGACTGATAACCCAAAGAGAGAACCTTTGAAATGTTGGGGTTGTGGAAAAGAACATCTACTGAGGGACTACCCACACCGACAACAGAAGAGCCGAAGAATTTACAATGTTCAAGAAGCTACCACCGTCAATAACATGGCCAAGAGTGTACCACAAATTCATGCAGCCTTGGATAATAACCAAGCTTACCACCAAGCTTCAGTGGTGGAAATCGAAGGTATGATCACCAACCATCTAGTGTCTATTCTGATTGACCCTGGTTCAAATTTGAGTTATATAGCCCCTAAGGTTGTTGATAAATGTAAACTACAGCCACATAAAAATTCCAAGCCATGGTTGGTACAGTTACCCACTGGAACCAAAACAAGAGTAGCGGAGGTCATACCAACCTGCCAATTCATTATGGGCGAATTCCCCACCCAAGAAACCCTTAACATATTACCCCTGGGATCGTATGATCTGTTGATTGGTATGGACTGGCTAGCCAACCATAAAGCCAAATTGGACTATTACCATAAAACCTTGGAATGTGTAAGTGAAGAAGGAAGAAAAATAAACCTTCAAGGGATCCAAAACCCTGTCTTGGTGAGACAAATATCATCTCTTCAAATGAGAAAGTATTGCAGAAAAGGATGTCCACTATATGCAATACAGATGTTGAAATCAATTGAAGATAAAAAACCAAGCCTCGAAGACCACCCCACATTGAGAGAATACAGAGATGTATTTTCGGAAGAGGTATCGAGTTTACCTCCGAGAAGGGACATTGACTTCTCAATAGAACTTGCACCAAGAGCGGTGCCAGTGTCTAGGACACCCTACAGAATGAGCACACCTGAGCTAGTTGAACTTAAATTACAACTGAAAGAAATGATGGACAGAGGCTATATCTGGCCCAGCATGTCTCCATGGGGAGCACCAGTCCTATTTGTGAAAAAGAAAGACGGTACCCTTCAACTGTGTATAGATTATAGACAACTCAATAAGGTAACCATAAAGAACAAGTACCCTTTACCTAGGATCAATGACTTGCTCGATCAATTGGGAGGTGCCTCTGTATTCTCAAAGATTGACTTGAGATCTGGATACCACCAAGTCCGAATCAATGGCGAAGACATCCACAAAACTACCTTTAGGACGAGATACGGTCACTACAAGTTTGTGGTAGTACCATTCATATTGACTAATGCCCTTGCCACTTTTATGTTCTTGATGAACAATGTGATCAGCAAATTCCTAGACAAATTTGTGTTGGTTTTTATTGACGACATATTAATTTACTCCAAAAATAGAGAGGAACATGAGGAACACCTTAGGCTTGTGCTTCAAGTGCTAAGAGAACATTAGCTCTATGCCAAATTTAGCAAGTGTGACTTTTTCTAGAAGCAGATACATTACTTGGGCCATGTCCTATCTGAAGAAGGGGTAGTGGTAGACCCTGATAAGATCAAGTCTATCATGGAATGGCCTACCCTGAAGGACATTTTAGATATCAGATCCTTTATGGGCTTGGCAGGATACTATAAGATATTTATAAAACGATTCTCCAAGATTGGGAGCCCAATCACTACCCTCCAGAAGAAGGGGACAAAATTCACGTGGACACAAAAATGTGAAGAAAGATTTCAAACCCTAAAACATCTACTAACCCACACACCCGTGTTGAAGATCACCGACCTCGAAGTTGATTTCCTCGTATGCATAGATGCCTGTAAGGAAGGGCTCGGAGGATTCCTTATGTAAGGAGGAAGTGTGATCTGCTATGAATCCCAAAAATTGAATGAGCACGAAGTCAACTATGTGACCCATGATCTAGAGCTGGTCGCCATAGTGCATGCCTTGAAAATGTGGAGGCATTACCTCCTGGGAAGAAAATTTGTACTTATGACGGACCACTGTGGATTGCGATATCTATTTGACCAACCAAAGCTCAATGTCAGACAAGCTAGGTGGATGCCCCTCCTCAGCGAGTTTGATTTTGAAATCAAACATATTAAGGGAAAGGAAAACAGGGTGGTCGATGCCCTTAGCAGAAGCATGAAAACAATTTACCTGGTAGTGGTAAGCACCTGCGAGACGGATGTCAAGGTGTTGGCTCGCCAAATTGGCACTTTTTGCAACCTCCATATCCACTCTTTCACCTCTTCATTTGATATTTGACCTCATAAACTCATCTATATTTTCACACATATAACCAAATATC
>WSFP011528716.1:0-12150 GCA_009831015.1 Picea engelmannii | reverse complement strand
CATGCCTTACAATGCTCAAAATGACAAACTGACTGCTCCAATGGCTCCGCAGCGTCCCAAAACCCTTGTCTGGGCTCTTTCGGCACCTGAAACGGTCGAAAAATGAAGAAGATGGCCTCCTTGAAGTCTCCCTCTTCCACTTGCTGTCTCTGGTTCTACAAAATGTACCCTTGTGCTTCAAACCTAGCACACACGCTCTTTAAAGCGAAAAAACCAAGACCCGTACGCAACCGCGCACCGGTACAAACCGTAGGACGGTTAAGGCGCCTCCAACCCCTAACCGCCTCGGCTCTTGGTCATATTGCTCATGCGACCATAGACTGGGCATAAAAGTAGTTTGACCATTTGAAAACCGTGCAAACGGATTGTATAACTCCCGCGCGAATACAAAACGTATTACCACAACCGCGCGCATATTATTATATAACAAATATAACATATATAATGTTATAACCCCCTGCGCGGATTGATATATATGCACCCACCATATATTACAACAAACTTTGGTATATACATATGTGCATTCGTGCCATGCACCAACAGTTGGAGCCCGGTCATATGCATGGTAATGAAACCATGGGTCGGGGCTTAAGCCCCGGCCCGCGCCCCTTTTCCAAATATTACAATTTGCAAACATAAATACAATTGCATTGGTATACATAACAAGAAACATTGGCGGGAATATTGGCTAGCGCATATGTGTCAAGGCTTTACAATGGGGGGAGGTCCGGGGGTCAAACCTCGTGGACTCCCACATATAATTTTGACATAACAAACAATAACCAACCAAATGGGGACACATGGTGCCCATGGATTGGGCCACGTGTCTCCTTATTATTTGCCTCCAACAAGACACGTGTCAACACTGTATTCGCCAACGAACAACCAACCAATATGTGCCATGTCATCAAACTGCCACATCATCATGATGGTACGACCCTCCACGTGGCCGTACGGACTGTACGGACAGGTACAGTCAGCATCCCAAATTTTTACCTATTTGGCTTGGCGGACAGATCGCGATATCTCCTCCATACGGACTCCGTTTATGAAAGTAAATATACCGTCGGAATCAGGAAGACGAGACGGACGCAATGGCACTGTTTTTGTCGCATTCCGAGCACTTTGAAAATTGAGCAAATTTTGATCCCCTGATCACTGTCACTGTCACTATCACATCAACATGTGACTACCTAACATCCTAACAGATCAAAGGCATTTAAACTGTATACCAGATAAAAATTTTGTATAATTATGGGTAGAAGCATAGATAATATGACAAAATGAAGAACATCCATTGTACAAAGATCCTTTCTACAAACAGATTAAAGATTGTTTAAACAATAAACGATGAGTTAATGGTCAAGCTATAGAAGATCCTTTGTTGTTCATGAATCCATCAATAAATGGTAGCTATGATCCTCAAAACCTGCAATATATTCAAGCAAGAGGATGACAGGAGAAATGGAAAACAAAGAATACAATCTGATAAACAACTCTCATGAATATTTAATGGCATAAATGTTGATTACAAACAGGCCCTCAAGCTTACAAATGAGCAACTAAACCGATCCTCCATCTCTCCCCTCTCTTGGATCATGAATCCAACCCTTTCCTCAAAAAAACAACTCATATATATAGTGTATCATCCTTCCTACTCTAAAGAGGTTGAATCCCAAGTGGTTTCATTGGATTCCTTTTTCTCTAGGAGTTGTTACAACAAGGTGAAAGATAAAATCCACCTAGCTCCTATTTTTTTGGATCTTGTCTACTGTGATAAATGTCTTTCAAAACATGTCATGTTGCTTGATCTGGTGATAGAACACATGTCCCTCATATCCAAGTACCTCCTAGGAAACCATTCGAAACCCCTTAGATAGGTCACATCCCTCCTACAACTTGGATTTATCAAAATGTTAGAGTTTGCAACGCCTTTGACAACATGCGCTGTGAACTTTCCTGTAGGTGATGATTTCAACTTTTCTCCCAAACAACAAACTGGGTCAAGTTTATTTTTTGTCATCAAGTCCATGATATAATTATTCATCTCCACAAATATTTTTAGAAGAATCAATATCGACATTTAAAAGTTATGGTGAAATAATGACTCTGTTGTGTACTAATTGTTGCAAACTATCCCAGATTGCCAGTTCCCAATGCCTTTGACAACACACACTGTGAACTTTCCTGTAGGTGTTTGTTTACCTCCAAAATGATAACAAACTTTAAATATTTCATAAGAAGTTGGGAAAACCTTCTAGAGTCTTCTACAAACCTCTTGAAACATGAGTTAACCTTGGAGAAATCATATGAAGATGCTAAATTTAGCTCAAGACCCAAAATCATCACTTAAGTTGTAATTGTATGCACAAAAACAATTGGAGGATGAAAAGGATGCAAGTAGGAGGTGAGAAAAGAAGAGCATAAATCCAACTTCGATGAGGTTGCATATAGGCTGAATTGAAGAAACTCCGTGTAAAACAAAGGGTTTGCAGTGCCAGTTTGTAGCACAAATTAAACTAGGTTTTTATGAAAAGCTTGCAAGATTTTCCACGTCTAAGGAGAAAAATATGAGTTGACAGGTAAAAACCTTGAACCTAGATGAATCTCATTTGGGGAAGGTTTGATCGATCATAAAACAAAGAGTTTGCAACACCAGTTTGCAATGCACAGTTTGCAATGCATAGTAATATAGTGGATAAGGTTATTGTTGAAAGAGGAAACTGTAAATTGCTCCTTTGGTATAACAAAATTGAAAATGGCTAGGGTTTAGGATACCAATGCTGACCCCTATTTCTTTCATGATGATGAACACTATCTTAACACCAAAACTCTTACATGGAATAAGGTCATAATTTTTGACTCCTGAACATTTCATGTGTTAACATTGGCTCCACAGGGGATATAATGCTCTCTATTAGTTGCCAACAACATTGCAGTTCTAGTGCCTTATCCATTGGGCTACAGAGTCTTATTTTTTATCTACTGCAAACCAAGAAACCAAAAGAAACAAAAATGCTCGTATGATGAGCTTATTCCCCTACTTCTAACCTGACCTCTAAAATGATTGATTAGATGACATCAAAAATATAGTGTAGCCATATAAGGACATTTTTTATTGATTGAATTCCTTTCAAAACCATGCTTAATGGAAATTCAAAATGAAAATTAAATCCAATATGAAAACTCATCCACTTTGAAGAACCAATTCCACTGACTGATTCTAGATAACTCAGACATGTCTCTTTCTCTGATGTGTCCAACATAAATGCAAAATGATCTTGAAGAATATGTGTGAATACCACTTGTTGATCGATAAAAAGGAAAGGACAACCTGTGTCTATAGTTCCTTCCTGTTCACAAGTATAGAGTAACATACAATCTTCTTTCTTCATTGTATCCTTTTCTTCAAATGCTGATTTTTCTTGTTCTAAGTTTTCAAATGCAATATCATTCTCGGAACAAATGGAAACAATTTGATTATTTTCCTTATCATGCATTTCAACCTCAATAAAATTATCCATATACAAAACCATACGATCACTAAGAACATGGAAAGGTTGTTGTTAACTTATAATGCTATCATTATGTTCCAAAACACTTGTGTGATTTTACAGCTCAACTCTCTCTGCTCTATAAGCAACTTCAATTTTTTCTTTCAAAATCTTAAATGAAGAAAATCATAAGGGAAATGACTTACCTCCAATTGAGTCACAAGTTTCCCTATGATAGAGGTCATAACTGTCATAAATGGGATTAATGCTTTCATAATAATGTTGACAATAATCCTTTTCTTGATGAAAGGATATTTTTGATAGTTTTTGAAAATCAACATCATCATAGTTATTGTACTCATCATATATAGGTAAACAAAAGGCTTCTTGAAGATCATAAATAACAAAATTAAAGACAAAATCTTGCTCCTCAATATGTTGCTCTGCCAACTCCTTCTCATGGCATCCTTCTTGTTCATGTTCATTGTTAGCTATGTCTACATTCCACTCCTCATCCTTAACTTGATATGAAAATTTTCCGCAAGTTTTGAGATTATCCTCAATCTCTGGAGAATCAATGAAAATTTGTTGCAGGGTGATATACCTCCTTTCTAGGATAAGGAGAGACATATATGGATGAAGAGTTTTTACATAACACAATTGAGAAATAGTTTCAGGAGGTTAGATATCTAAATGATCCAGATTTTATGAGCAGAATGAAATGAATATAGATTATTAAAATATGCTTAACACAATATAACAGAGATACAGTAAAACTGGTTTTCTATTCAATAAGGAAACAAGTTGAAACTATAAAATGCAGCGGACAACAAGCTTGCTGGAATGGTTGCGGCTTATCTCTGAGAAGAGATGTGATGGTTGCGCTCATTCACAAGAAGATGGTTACAATGAGGCTTTGAAGGCCTTTTACAATAAATAGGAATGTTAAAAACCGTAGACATCCAAAACTCTAACCCTAGGAGATGAAGCACCAAAAGTCATGTGGGACCCGTTTGGGTAAGTTAGTACATCAACTTCCCAGGGTCGTAACTTTTTCCTACGATAGTCGTTTTAGGAAAACGATAGCCCATTGGAAAGGTCTAACTGAGAAGTATGTTTTTTGAGTGGCCCAGGGAAGTGCCTTTGGTAGTCACTTGGGCCCCAAATCCCCCCAAAAAACTCGTTTAGGACCTCAAAATGACCCCGAAAGTTTGGAACCCGAAAAACTACTGAAAACTTGCCAAGGTGGAAAACTATTTTTCGGGCCAGTGGAATAGTTGGGTGGACACTGATATCCACCTGTATAAATCCTCCCTCCTTAGGAAGAAATGGTCTCCATTGCGTTGATTTCCCCCATCAAATGAGAAAATTTCTGCTGAATTTGTCCTTGGGTGAGCCACTTGCCTTGTTGCAGAAGTTGCCTTGCTTTGATGACTTGATAAAGATGGATCCTTTGCTATCGAGTGCCATTGATCTGTGTTTCCAAAATATGATCATTGGATTCCTACTGCATTCAATCAGGGTTGAGCTTTGTTGGTGTCAATTGCTCTGCTATCTTTGAGGTTTCCAATAATGGTGGGAAATATGGCCGAAGGAGAGCCATGTTGAAGACTGGATGCAGACCAAGGAAGGGACGAATGTTGAGCTCAAAAGCGTTGTCACCCACATCATTGGTGATGGTGTACGACCCATAAAGGAATGGAAAAAGCTTCCGATGGGGCCCTGTAAAGAGTTCTTTCTGCAAATGCAACCAAACTTTGTCGCCCACCTGAAACTTATGTGGCACCCAATGTTGATCATGGCGTTGTTTGTTCTTGGAATTAGACTTCTATAGAATATCCTGAACCTGTTGGTAGATGTGATGGATCCGCTCAATGAACCAGGTGGCTTTGTTAGCTTCTGGTGGAGAAGGGGACGAGTTAGCCGAGGTGGTCGCCAAGGGTAGTGCAACATCCATGGGGCCCAATGGTTGGAATTCTAACCCCACTTGAAAGGGGTTGTGGCCAGTTGAGCTATGTAGGGCTCGGTTGTAGCTATGTTGGACATAGGGAAGACTCTCATCCCATGTGCGGGGGTGTTTTCAATTGTACATTCACATGATATGTACGACCATCCGATTGACGACCTTAGTTTGGCCATATGTCTGGGGGTGGAAGGAAGTGGATTTTGTGAGCTTGGTATCCAACAATGACCAGAGGCTCGACTAGAATGAGATGAGGAACCGACTGTCATGGTCTGAGATAATGGTTTGTGGGATCCTAAAATGTACCCATACTCGTTCAAAGAAGAGCTTGGCAGTGGCTTCTGCTGTGATGTTCTTTTTGCAGGTGGCTAGAATCGCCATCTTGGAAAAGAGATCAACAAACACAAAAACAAACTCATTTCCCTCTTGGTGGATGGGAGGCCCGACATACAGTCCATTGAGATGGATTCCCATGGCCTATTAGGAGTAGGCAGAGGGGTGTAAAATCCTTGTTTCTTAGTGGTCGGTTTGGCAATAACGCAGGCGGCCTAGGACCTGATATACTTGCCAACATCCTGTCGAAGTTTAGGCTAGTAGAAATTTTTTTGCATCACTACCACTATCTTTTCAACGCCAAAGTTTCCTGCCACTCGACTATAGTGAGCTTCCCAAATCAGCTTCATGCACTCGTTTGATGGAACGCGGAGATGGCCCAGATGTTACAAAAAACCGTCCTAAAGATGGAAATTAGTGACCACTGAGTTGGCATCCAACATTTGGTAGGTGGTGGATAAGTTAGGGTCTGTCTCATAGAGGTGGGTCCATTCAGAGGTCTCGTGACTGTAAGAGTCTAGTACCATGGTGAGTGTTGTGACTGGAGGTCGACTGAGGCAGTCAACAACTCAATTGGTACTTCCTGTTTTATGCTTGATGTTGAGGTGGAACTGTTGTAAGAATGTTTACCACTTCTGATGGCAGTCATTTTGAAATTTTCCTTGTGTCTGCATGAACTATAGTGGCTTGTGATCAATGTGGATGACTATCTCCTTCCCAAGAATGTAATGTCTCCACTGGCGGTAGGCTTGCAGAATGGAGTACATTTCTTTGTCGTAAGTAGGGTACTTATGGAAAACATCTGATAGTGTCTCACTATGATATGCCATGGGGTAGCCGTGTTGAGTGAGAATGACACCCACAACATAGTCTGAAGCATATGTCTCGATCTCAAAGGGATGTTTTAGATCTAGTAATGAAAGTACCAGGGATGAGAAAAAACGCTTCTTCAAGTCTTCAAAGGCTTGTTGTTGGGACAAACCCCACACAAATTCTTCCTTGCTGCCACCCCTGGTTACTTGGTTGAGGGCCCATGCGATATGAGAGAATCCCAACACGAACCTGTGATATAAATTGACGAGGCCCAAGAATCTCTGAATTTCAGTGAGTGTGGTTGGGGATGGCTAGTCATGGATGACCTAGATATTGGTTGGATCTACATGCACACCATGTTGATCGACGATGTAGCCTAAGTAATGGACCATGTCCATGTCGAAGGAGAATTTTTCCAAATTTGCATATAGTTTGTGCTGTCGCAAGGTGTGTAGAACCTGATGAATATGCTGCAAGTGTTCTGCCCAAGTCTTGTTGTAGATGAGGATGTCATCCAGATACACCACTACAAAAGTATTGGTGAAAGGTCGTAGGATATCGTCCATCATCCTCATAAAATTTGTTGGAGCATTTGCCAAACCAAAGGGCATGACCAACCATTCAAAAATACCTTCTTTTAACTTGAAGGAAGTCTTCCATACATCTGTCTATTCTATCGAGACTTGGTGATAGTCAGACTTCAGATCAATCTTACTGAAGTTAGAATGAGCTGTTTGATTTTGTCTGAAATTCGGTGAGGAATGGTTGGATCTAAATATTTGAGTGGCTAAATTTGTATAATCAAAGTGCCCCATGAATTTTGCAGTAAGATGAATCCATTTATACATTCAAAACTACAATTTAAACAACAAAAAGTAGAGATTTTGTCCAAATTTAAATCAAGGGATTCTGACCAAAAACACTAAAAAGTAGAACGTTTAGCAAACACCATTTTCAAATCTTAAAACTGGAAGAATGGAAGAAGATGCCACAGTCTAATCAATCTGCCGACCTACTCACCTAAATCCAAAAGTTTATTACTTTTTACGGTGTGAGTTGGTACAATTCCAACTGTTTTTTACTTGCAAATGTCGGCCAATGGCCATCCCGTCGCCACCAAATTGAGCCTGACAGAATTGAAAGATTTGAAGCACACTGGAGAGATGACGACATTGAAACCAAAGCAGTTATTGGTGAGGACTTGGGACACAAACTGGTTATTGAAAGGAAGTCAGGGTCGAATCCTGGTGGATCACTGTATCCTTTGGAAGAAAAAATGGGATTCTTTTAACCAAACCAAAGGAAAGAAGGAAAGCTTCGAATTAAATCGGATTTGATGGTTTTTAATGTGATATAACAAACAATGTTTGATTATTATGAGAAGTTAGTTTAATTGATTATTGTTATATATCTATTATTATACCTGACTCCTGTGGAGGTATATAGTGATCATCCAACATACTTGCCCGAGTTCGGTTCAAAATCTTCATCATACAATTCACATCATCTTTTTATCTTTCATCTTAATTATATATTATTATTAACTAGCATAACCCCGAAAAGAGGAAGGGAAAATACAATTTGTTTTTCTAAACTACAATACAATAGGTTGTAGTATTATTACTCACCTTTTTTTTGTGCTCTTTTTAAAGTCCGTATATTCTATGAATGTTGTCTTCCATTTATAGTTACCTAAATCTTCTTAATATTAAAAAATAACAACAATTATTTTGATGGTGAAAAGAGGTAAAAGGGGTTTCTCCCAAAACAACATCTTGGTCGACATGGTTCAATGTTGAAGCTTTACATTCTCTTGTATTTAAATATCTAAGGAAGCCCCACTTCAATGTGCCTACACAATGTGAAAAGCGACGATCCATCTATTTGGATCATTAAATCTTAGGTATGAAAACATGTCAAATATGAAGAATATTACATTCATTTGCACAAAAAGGAAACAAAAGATGAAACCCAACCATCTCTCAAGGTTGGTTGGTCACAATTGTAAGTATTCAGTGCATATATGAAAGACAGGTGGAAAACATTGTTACAAAAAATATAGGATTAACTAAAAAATAATGAAATGAATAAAATTTGAGTATAGTGCAAACTTTGTTCATCTCTCATCTCATATGATGGCATGTTGTGATTATATAAAAACAACTTCATATAATTGAAAATGTTTTTCAACTTGAGTATATAGTAGTTTTAATTATTAAAAATACCTCACGTAAAGATTGTAGGTGAGTGTTGAGAATCAATACTAAATAAATGAAAAAAGCATGTAAAGATGAAATATGTCTATGGGTGTACGAAATATTTATATTTATCGAATGGTGTGCATGACAAATTTAGTTGTTTATACCATGACTATAATGATCTATTCTCAACAAAAATAACACAAGTAGAAGTAGATTACAAAGCTGAAAATAAATCCCACAATCAACCAGCTTCTAAAGTTCACAACACTTGTAGAAGGTAGTAATCTCGTGGCACCAATTAGGATGGGCATATTGATATATTGTATCCAAGTCTTGGTCGACCATAGATTATGTAGAATCCATGCCACATAAGGTCCATACAAGACATGGGCCATAGATCCTAATAGAAAATCCTAGTAAGAAACTTAATATAATGAGACTTAAAAACCTTATTCCCAACATGTCCACCTCTACATCTACATCTATGAAAAGCAATTTTATCAATGAAAACAAATGAATTGTAATGATTGAAATTAGAAACAACTATTATTTAATTGATAAATCGATTTCAATATTTTGTAATCAATATATGCAATTATTCTCCTTATACATATCCCTTTGAAAGAATACATGTGCATCACCATTAAAACATGTATGCCCAAAAAATAAAACACGTACACCCAAAAAATGCTTGAGGCATCTGCTTTTTATGTTTAAAAGAATACCTCTTTCTTTATTATGTCAAGTTCAATTTCGTCACAAACCTTATCAATTCTCAAGCATCATAAGTGCATCAAATAATTTGCATTTCACTTCAAAGGAGCTACTTCTTATAACTATGGTGTTGTTTCATATCATTTCAAGTCACAATCAATGTTAGCCTTGATGCATCATATAATTTGCATTTGAATTCAAAGGCATGCTTTGATGACTATGGTCCACTTATTAAAACTATGGTGTTGTTTCATATCAATTGAGGTCAAAATCAATGTTAACCTTGATGCATCATATAATTTGCATTTGACTTCAAATGCATGCTTTGAATGACTATGGTGGTATTTCATATCACTAAAATCACAACCATTATTAGCATCGACCACGTAGTTGCATATATATTACACAATTGACTTCAAAGGCATGATTCTAATGATTATGGTGGTAGTGCATATCGCTAAACTCACAACCAATATTAGCCTCAACCACATAGTTGCATATATAATCACATTTGACTTCAAAGACTATGGTGGTATTTCATATCGCTAAATTCACAACCAATATTAGCCTCGACCATGTAGTTGCATGTGTATAAATTGAAGTATAAAAAATCAATGATGGTTGCATATAATGGTTTTGAAACATTACAATGCCTAAAAAAATAAATAATCAAAGAAAATTGCATTTTTGAACATTTGGAGGATGATGGTTTTTTAAAAACAAACATAAACCCATGCCTCAGAAAAAAAGATAAAAAAGCAGGATAAGTGTTGATGAAATAAAAGCTTTGCATCTATCATTCAGACGTTTTGCGTTTTCATTTGAACTTTTAAATTTCAGAGCAGTTTTAGGTTTACCTTAATATTTTGATTTTGTGGACTGAGTACTACTTTAACGAAAAAATCTTTCTTTGTCGTGCTCTAGTATTATTGAATCCCCTAGAAAATTTGAATTTTAGTATGCATCTAGATTTCTAGTTATCTGTCGAGATTTTGAACAAGCTATGATATTATTGTCAATATAGAAGCGACCAACTCTCCAACATGTGGGTGTAATTAAAGATCCAATCATTTCTTTAAATTTAGAGTTTTGAATGAATAAATATTTAATGATAGGAATTTTTTACTCTTTCAACGAGTTTTCATTTCATTGAAAATATAAGCCTTCAACGCGTTTGAATTTCATTGAAAATCTAAGATCATGTTCGAGGCCTTGCTTTAAATTTGGATCTTTTCCACGGATATTTGTATCGACGGATTTCTTTGTCAACGCGTTTGCATTTCATTGAAAATATAAGCCTTCAACGCGTTTACATTTCATTGAAAATCTAAGCCTTCAACGTGCTTGCATTTCATTGAAAATCTAAGCCTTCAATGCGTTTGCATTTCATTGAAAATCTAAGCCTTCAACATGTTTGCATTTCATTGAAAATCTAAGATCATGGTCAATGCCTTGCTTTAAATTTGGATCTTTTCCACGGATATTTGTATCAACGGATTTCTCTGTCGTGCTCGAGTATTGTCCAATCTCCTCTCAAATTTCACTTTTTGTAAGCATCTGTTTTTTTAGTTAAAATTCCGATATTTTGAGTAGGCTATATTGGGTTATTATTAAGCAAGATGCCAACGGTTCTCTAGTTTCATTTAAAGGTCCGGTCATTCTTTAATGAAGGTGTTGATGCTTCTTTTAAAATTTACGCTAATCTTCTAGGCCCTGCTTTAAGTTTGAGATTTTTCAACATTTGCATCGATTGAGAGTTCTCCATGATTCGTTCTTCATCACTTTATGATCCTTTGACCTGAAGTTTGCCTTTGATTGTGGGTTTTCTTCTAATTTGTTTAAAGTTTTTGAACTATATTCATCAAATGAGTTTTTGATTTCCGTGCATTTTATTATTTGCTGTAAATGTGAAGTGTGACGTTGCATCTGGGCTCATGCATGTTGTTTTCCTCATTTTTTATAGTTCAAGTCTCATTTTATAGTTCTTAACTTTGTGTGAAATTTAATCCCCTTAGCTCAGATTTCAATTTTTTGTCATTTAAAAAATGCTTCCCCTAACAAGTTTTTGTCATTTAAAAAATGCTTCCTCTAATTGAGAAATATGTTAAGTAGTGATTAAAGAAAAATTTCATTTTATGACACATTTGTGGGGTCCTCTCGGTGGGGGGAGTTGAGCGATTACCGCAGATCTTATATATTTAGTGAGGCTACCCGAGACGAGAGGACCCACAAAACTATTAAACTCGATAGGAAGGAAACATAAAGGAATAAGAAAGCTCATAAGCCTTTCTTTCTATGAGGTAGAAAAGTAGGAGGTCAATGTTGTGGAAAGAGGGATTGGTAGATGGTGCTGAAATAGAGGGTGGATCAAGAGGGACAAATAGAGAGAGAACTGCATGGGCCAGTACTGAGTGGACAGACTCTCCGAGCTATCTCTTTTAAGATATTGACCATCTGATTGATCGAGTCCACAACTTAGCTATAGTGATTAAAGAACAATTGAGAAAAACAAAAACAGACACGAAAAGATCTTAGTTGAATAGTAATTGTTTGAGGTCTTCTCCTTAGTATGGAATATCCAAGTTTATATCATCATATTGACCCCTGAATTTGAAGGCTTCCCTATCATATG
>WSFP011528715.1:0-12150 GCA_009831015.1 Picea engelmannii | reverse complement strand
ATATTTGTGATATTTAAGATATGTTGAGTATTCATATATGTGTAATATTTAAATCACGTAGCATATTGATGTATACAATATTTAAAGGACATATGTTTTATATTTTGCATTTAAAAGGAATATCGATATATGTATATATATAGATATTGCTTGGGAAAGAGAATGAATGAGGAGGAGGTGGTATGGAGGGAGGCAAGGAGGTGATTTGAAGAGAGGAGTTAGGTTTTCGATTTAGAAGAATAAATATATTCTATTTGTAGATAGTGTTACACTTTCTTTGCTAGGCGATTGGCTCATCAAGGGTGTTAAGGATGTCAAGGAGAGACCAATGATAAGTTATTTTTGCATCCCAAAGCCACATATCATAGAGCTTATGGACTAGATAGGATCTTAGTGGGTCATTGTCATTAGATGCAAACCCAAGATCACACAATTGTGGTGGGATTTATACTCTTTCCTTTCTAAAAAACTAGTTGATGAGGAGGTGGTTTTCAATAGTGGGACATGATGGAGCTTTGATTCTTTGGGATTGGTTTTGATTCCTTGGTCTGCATCTTTCAATTCAAACCAGGCAATGAAGGAGAAGTTTTCTTGTGGGTGTGTCTCCCTGGCCTACCCCTTCATTTCTGGGAACTGGAAATTCTTAGGTTAGTGGTTGATAAGATTGGAACCTTTCAAGGTTTGGCCCAAGAAACCCTAGCGCATGAGGGAAAATGAAGGATTCTTATTCAAACTTCATTACTTGGTGGTCTTCCAAAAGAGATATTTTTTGGATGGGGTGATCATGTCTAGAGTTAATTGTTGGACTATGATAGTGTTCCCTCCTATTGTCAGTTTTTCTAGGCTCACAGCTATCTGTTTAGAGACTACCCAAAAAAAATGGGCTAAAAAGAGGTGGGTTCAAATTCAAAAGAAAGAAATTTCTAGTCTCCTTTCAAGTAGGGGGGGGTGGGGTGTTGAGTTCAATTTTCAGCCATCTAGTATTGCACCCAAAGGTGGGAATTATGATAGTTTTGTCAGATACTATCCTTCAAGGCATGAAGGTGGAAGGATTGGAGCAATTGGGGAAGGCTTGATCGAGGGAGAATTAAGGTAGAGCATTCCTCCATTGGCTAATGTTTTATCCTCTACTCTTACAATATGAAGCTCAATGGCTCATTATTTGTGACGGCTATACAATTGGTAGGAGACGAGTTGTTGGTTAGAGATTTTAATACATCCAAAGGTAATGATAGTGTTGGTGGTAGTGTGGAAATCAGTGGTTATGGTTATGGGTTGGGTATTTCTTCTCCCAACAATCCCACCTCTATTTTTGGAGCCCATTGGGATTAAGATAATAGTTCAACTCCTTTAATTTGGGGATCTTGAGATGCCTCCATAGTTGGCTTTGATGCGATTTTGTCTATTATATCACTCCTTCAATTTGATTTATTGTGTCTCGGTTGTGATTCATTGATCAAGAGTTCGCTTGGTGAACAATCACAAATGATCAAGAATACAATTTCATTTCCATTGATATCAAAGAGATATTATTCCCTATTGTTCATGGATCTTCAGGTTGAGGAGGTGGGGCTCTCATCCTCAATTGGAAGATTTCAACAATAGTCTTCCCTTGGTGTTTCTTCAATGGAAATCCCCTTGTCAAATAAGAGTCTTCTCCCTTAGAATCTTCAGGTAAGAAAGGTTTTTTCCCAAAATTGAAAATGGTTCCTGAATATTTGATAGTTATTTTTCCACCCTTTTTGTGAACTCGAATATCTTCTAAGAGATCGAAGGGTCGTCGAAGGAGTAAGAGATAGTTGAGCTAGAACTTGATGGTAGGTCACCTCTTAGTAGTGAGAGGCCCATTGAAACTAATATCTTTATGGGATGTATGGACCTATCCAAGTTTATACATTTCGAAGTTTTGGTATTTATGAAAACTTGATTTTGGTGGTTTGGTACACGAGACTTTGTTGTGAATTGATATTGTTGAAAGACAATAATTATTGTAGTGGCTTCTCCTCTTTGATCATTTAGAATGGCCAAGTGTGTAGTCTTGAGACATTTTTGTAAACTCTATGGAGGCAATATTATTTATTTACTCCTCGGAGCCTTTTGAATTAATGAAAACTTTTTTAATTTTTCCTTGGGAAAAAAATGTATGTATGGTTAATATTTAAAGTACATCAAATATTGTTGAATATTAACATTTCAATAGGGGAAACAAGTGCGAGGGGGGGAGGGGTTATATTTGATACCGAAGGAAAATGAGAACTATCATATGCATGGGGAATCAATGAAAGCTTAAATAATCAAGCTAAGGTCTTGGCCCTTTGGAAGGGGATTTGGATTATGAATAACCATGGTGTCAAAAAAATGACAGTGGTTGGAGAATTGATGATAGTCATATGACATATGGTGTTCAAAACTTTACCTAAAGATCCTCAACTAAATAGATTTCTCTATTGTACTAAAAAATTGTTAAAAGGATTAGAAGAAGTCAAATTCCTTCATACTTTCAGAGGGACCAATCAATTGGTAGACGTAATGGCCAACAAAGCCTACACCTTACCTCTTAGTCATGTTCACAAAAAGCAGGTGGGGCAAGGAAAATCATAAACTTCCCTAGGTTATTATCCTCTCAACATTCTAAATGACCTCATTAATGTTGAGTTTTGGTGTACCTCAGGAAGTGGTTCCCTTGTGGTTTTGAGCCTCTAACCACAACAGGCATATGTTGGTACCTTTGTACTTTGTACTTTATGTCTAATTTCACTTTGACTTAGGTGATTTAAGTCAAAAGTGAAATTTGGTCATTTTATCCTAAAGTGACTATTAATTCACTTCGTGGGTGAATTAGGAGACATAAAGTGAGCTTAGGGAACTTAACCCAAAGTGGTTTTGTGAGTGATATTATTGTGGGATGAACTCAACCATTGATTAAGGATGGCTTGGGATGATATTAGCCATCCACTTTTAGGTTTCCTTATGGATTTCTCAAGGAGCGCACAAGGGGAAAAGAGAGGCTCATTCACTCTTATGTTCACTTGGACAGTTTGTGAGGGAGCATGAGGATGAGGTTGGAATCTATGGAAGAGGGCAGCTTGGGAGCTTCTATTCATGGGGGAGATATGGGAGCTTGGACCCCTATTTATTTGTGGTGATCACATCTGCTTGGAGGAGGGTGCACTATAAGAGGAGGGTGCACACCTACAGGCATGAGCTAGACTTGAGGGAATGTTGATTTGTTGGTCTCATTGGAGAGGTAGCAGACAACATCACATTGTGGTTCAAGGGATTCTTCTTTGGAGCAACAAAGGTCAAGGGCACATCACTTGAATGAGTTTGGAAACAAGGGAAGAGGCGCACTAAGCTTGGGCACATTTATTCTTGGTTCTTTTGGCAAGACTCGAGAGGAGCTTGCTTTGTATACAGGTTCCATCATATTGTATTACTTGTTGTACTCTATGCTTTAGACACCACTTATATATACTTCCATTCCAAACTAGTTTTCCCCGAGGGGGGGTTTATCTAGGGTCATGTTGACTAAAAATACTTGCGTCCTATTTTCATGCATGCTTGGAGTGTAGATCATCTTATTTGTGTTGTAAATATCTAGAGGAGTGTTACTTTTTTTGAGATATATTCCATGTTCTAACCATCGATTCGAAAACACTTGCAAGGGCACCTCAAAGAACACTTAACCAATAAAAACTATGGGCAAAAAGTTACTAAAGTGTTTGTTGTCCTAAAATGCAGCAAAGGACAGTTCTGGAGATTGAAACTTAGAGCTAAATTATGGTCAAGGACAGACCAGATTTGGCAGCCTCATAGTACCTCAATTTTCTTCATGGTATCAGAGCCTTGTTGTTGAACACTTGATGATTTCTAGAGCATTTTGTGGGCAATTTTGTGACAGCTTGTTGGCAGAGATAGTGGACAACTTGTGGGAAGATTTGTTGGATAATTGTAGGATTGTTTTTTGGACACCTTTGGACAGCCTTACTTTCTCTTGTGTGTCAAGTGGTGAGGCTGATTTCTTTTGCATTTTTCACATTAGTGAGAGAATCAGTGTGATATTTATTGGACATCGATGTCCATGTCCCAGATGCAGGTAGAGGATAGGCTAGATGAAGCTAGAAATTGGTCCCCTTGGAAGACCAGGATCACATTCATCTTGGAGGATCTTGAACTATGGGATAGAGTTCAAGCTCTTGTGGTGATTCCTCCTGCACCTACTCCCTCACCATTGTTGGATGCATATTTCAAGAAGAAAAACACCAAGGAGAAGACGATTATTTGTGATGCGGTGAGAGACCACATCATACCCTATTTGACTAGTAAAGAATATGCATTTGAGATATGGGCATCATTGTGCAAGATTTATTGTAGTCCAAACCAGAAGTGAAATATGGTTTTGCATGACAAGCTCAGGAGCATTCAGATACTCAATTTTGAGACGGTCACATCATACCTAAGTAGATTCACACATATCAGAGATGAGTTAGCAACAGTCAGGGAGATTGTAGATACAGATTTCATTTTTATGAGGCATTGTTTCCTGGGAGGTCATGCCTACTTGGGAGAGACTTTGGGATGACTTTGTACAAGAGGAGATGAGATGCAGCTATGGATCTTCATGACAGCAACATACACCTTAGGGGGATGAGGATATTTCTCTTTGGTCAAAGGGAAAGAATAAGATCATAGAGGGTGCGAGACAGGGTCCCAAGGGATGGACCCAACCACAAGAGAGTGGCAGTGGGCAGAAGAAGGACATAAGAAAAGTGAGATGCTTTGCTTGTGGTGAGATGGGGCACTATGTTAGATAGTGTCCCAAGAGGAAGAAGAAGAAGCACCACGATGGTATGGTAGCGACAGCAAAGGAGAAGGAGTTCACTACTCAGTTTGAGAGGGAGTGTGATTTTGTCAATTCTTTGTCTATTGATACACCATCCAATGGTAGGTGGGGAGACAAAGTTGAGGAGGAACTATTAACTCAGAGTATTTATTGAAAGGGAGATCAAACTCAATTTTTGAGGACACCATCTTCAGGGTTGAATGGTCCACCTGCGACAACCTAAGTTTTATATTTACTGAGACAGAGGGTTGGTGCAGGGGCTTCAGAGCATCAGAGATTGATGAGGAGGAGAAGTAGGGAACCACTGAGGATTGAGCCTCACTTGGCTATGGAAACGAGTAGATTAGGTTCAGGTTCCACTTCAAGTGGAAGTCACTTGGTGAGAGGCCAAGTTGAGGATCTTGGTGAGATTCCAAGACCCAAATTCTCTTGGTGAGATGCCAAGAGGGAGAGACTCTTGGTGAGTTTCCAAGAGAGAGAGTCTTGGTGAGATGCCAAGAGTAGTGACCGTTGGTGAGATTTCAGGAGGTAGAAATCCTTGGTGAGAGACCAAGTTTGAGGATATTGGTGAGATGCCAAGACCTAGAGACTCTTGGTGAAATACCAAGATATGTGACTCATTTGTATGTCATGAGTATAGGACCTTGGTGAGAGACCAAGGAGAGGATCTTGGTGAGATGCCAAGACCTAGAGACCTTTGGTGAGATGCTTAGGAAGAGATCTTTGGTGAGATGCCAAGATATAGGTTATCTCAGGTAGGTGGAGATGGACTTCCATCTAGAGATTAGGCAGGTCAGTAGATCAGTGTCAAGGCAAGTTGAGAAGATCAATGTCAAGGAAGGTTGAGAAAATCAATGTCAAGACAATTAGATCAGATACAGAGGCAAATTTGATGAGAGGGTACAACCATACTCACCTAGGCCTTGCCAAGAGGCAAGGAACTCCACAGTGGGGACGAGATTGATTGGTGAGAAACGCTTTCCTTGGTAAGAGGGAGTGTTGAGTTTTGGTGTACCTCGGGTAGTGGTTCCATTGTGGTCTTGAGACTCTAACCACAAGAGGGAGATGTTGGTACCTTTGTACCTTGTACTTTATTTCTAATTTCACTTTGACTTAGGAGATTTAAGTCAAAAGTGAAATTTGGTTATTTTAGCCTAAAGTGACTATTAATTCACTTTGTGGGTGAATTAGTTGACATAAAGTGAACTTAGGGAACTTAACCCAAAGTGGGTTTGTGAGTGAGATTATTGTGGGATGATCTCATCCATTGATTAGGGATGGCTTGGGATGAACCTAGACATCCACTTTTAGGTTTCCTTATGGATTGCTCAAGGAGGGCGCAAGGGAAAAAGAGAGGCTCATTCACTCTTATGTTCACTTGGAGAGTTTGAGAGGGAGCATGAGGATGAGGTTGGAAGCTAGGGAAGAGGGCAACTTGGGCGCTTTTATTCATGGAGGAGATATGGGAGATTGGACCCCTATTTATTTGTGGTGATTACATATGCTTCGAGGAGGGCACACACCTAGCAGGCATGAGCTAGAGTTGAGGGATTGTTGATTTTTTGGTCTCACTGGAGAGGTAGAAAACAAGAGCACATTGTGGTTTAAGGGATTCTTCTTCAAAGAAACAAATGTCAAGGGTGCATCACTTGAGCGAGTTTGGAAATGAGTGAAGAGGCGCACTAAGCTTGCGCGCATTTCTTCTTGGTTCCTACAGAAAGAGTCGAGAGGAGCTTTCTTTGTATACAAGTTCCATCATATTGTATTACTTGTCGTACTCTATGTTTTAGACACCACTTATATATACTTCCATTCCAAACTAGTTTTCCCCGGGGGGGTTTTATCCAGGGTCATGTTGACCAAAAATACCCATGTCTTATTTTCATGCATGCTTAGAGTGTAGATCAACTTATTTGTGTTGTAAAGATCTAGAGGAGTGTTACTTGTTTTGAGATATATTTCATGTGCTAACCACCAGTTCAAAAAGAATTGCAAGGTCACCTCAAAGAACACTTAACCAATAAAAAGTATGGGAAAAAATTTATTAAACTGTTTGTTGTCCTAAAACGCAGCAAAGGACAGTTTTGGAGATTGAAACTTAGAGCTAAATTCTGGTCAAGGACAGACCAGATTTGGAAGCCTCATAGTACCTAATTTTTCTTCATGGTATCAGAGCCTTGTTGGTGAACACTTGTTGATTTCTAGAGCATTTTGTGGGTAGTTTTGTGACAGCTTGTTGGTGTATTTTGGACAACTTGTTGGCAGAGTTAGTGGACAACTTGTGGGAAGATTTGTTGGACAGTTGTAGGATTGTTTTGTGGACACATTTGGACAGCCTTAATTTTGCTTGTGTGTCAAGTGGTGAGGTTGATTTATTTTGCAGTTTTTGCATCAGTGTGAGCTTTAGTGGACATCCATGTCAGTGTCCCAGATGCGGGCAGAGGATAGGCTAGACAAAGCTAGAAATTGGTCCCCTTGGAAGACCAGGATCACAGTCATCTTGGAGGATCTTGAACTATGGGATATAGTTCAAGCTCCCATGGTGATTCGTCCTGCACCTGCTCCTTCACCATTGTTGGATGCATATTTCTGGAAGAAAAACACCAAGGCGAAGAGGACTATTTATGATGCAGTGAGGGGCCACATCATACCTCATTTGACTGGTAAAGACTATGCATTTGAGATATGGGCATCATTGTGGAAGCTTTACCATAGTCCAAACCAAAAGCGAAAGATGGTTCTACATGACAAGCTCAAGAGCATTCAGATGCTCGATTTCAAGACAGTCACATCATACCTAAACAGATTCACTCATATCATAGATGAGTTAGCAACAATCAAAGATATTGTAGATACTGACTTTATGGTGAGGATGGCTTTGAACATCTTTTCCAAACCTTGGGGTTCATTTGTATGAGGCATTGTTTCTCGGGAGGTCATGCCTACTTGGGAGAGACTTTGGGATGACTTTGTACAGGAGGAGCTAAGATGTAGCTCTGGATCTTCAGGACAGCAACACATGTCTAATGGGGATGAGTATCTTGCTCTTTGGTCAAAGGGCATGAAGAAGATCGGAGAGGGTGCGAGACAGGGTCCCAAGGGAGAGACCCAGCCACAGGAGAGTGGCAGTGGGAAGAAGAAGGACATAATAAAAGTGACATGATTTTCTTGTGGTGAGATGGGGCACTATGATGGATAGTGTCCCAAGAGGAAGAAGAAGATGTAGCACGATGGTACGATAGTGACAGCAAAGAAGCAAGAGTTCATTACTTAGTTTGAGGGTAGTGTGCTTTTGTCAATTATTTATATGTTGATACACCATCCAATGGTAGGTGTGGAGACAGAGTTGAGGAGGACCTATTAACTCAGAGTGTTGATTCAAAGGGATATCAAACTCAGTTTTTGAGGAAACCATATTCAGGGGTGACTTGTCCACCCGAGACAACTTCAGTTTCAGAGTTGTCGAGACAGAGGGTTGGTGCAGGGGATTCAGAGCATCATATATTGATCAGGAGGAGTAGTAGGGAACCACTGAATCTTGAGCCTCACTTGGCTATGGAGATGAGCATATTAGTTTCAGGTTCTACTTCAGGTGGAAGTCACTTGGTGAGAGGCCAAGTTGAGGATCTTGGTGAGATTCCAACATCCAGATACTCTTGGTGAGATGCCAAGAGGGAGAGACTCTTGGTAAGATGTCAAGAGAGAGACTCTTGGTGAGATTCCAGGAGTAGTGACCGTTGGTGAGATTCCAGGAGGTATAAATCCTTGGTGAGAGACCAAGGTTGAGGATCTTGGTGATATGCCAATACCTAGAGACTCTTGGTGAAATACCAAGAGATGTGACTCATTTGCATGCCATGAGTATAGGACCTTGGTGAGAGACCAAGGAGAGGATATTTGTGAGATGTCAAGACCTATAGAAATTTGGTGATATGCTTAGGGAGATATATTTGGTGTGATGCCAAGATCTAGGTGATCTCAGGTAGGTGGAGATGGATTTCCATCTAGAGATCAGGCAGGTCGGTAGATCAGTGTCAGGGCAGGTTGAGTAGAATAATGTCAAGGCAGGTTGAGCAGTTCATTGTCAGGACAATTAGATCAAATACAGAGGCTACTTTGATGAGGGGGTACAACCATACTCACATAGGCCTTGCCAGGAAGAAAGGAATTCCACAGTTGGGATGAGATTGATTGGTGAGAAACACTTTCCTTGGCAAGAGGGAGTTTTGAGTTTTGGTGTACCTAGGGAAGTGGTTCCCTTGTGGTTTTGAGCCTCTAACCACAAGAGGAGATGTTGGTACCTTTGTACCTTGCACTTTATTTCTAATTTCACTTTGACATAGGAGATTTAAGTCAAAAGTGAAATTTGGTCATTTTATTCTAAAGTGACTATTAATTCACTTTGTGGGTGAATTAGGAGACCTAAAGTGAACTTAGGGAACTTAACCCAAAGTGGGTTTGTGAGTGAAATTATTGTGCACTGATCTCAACCATTGATTAGGGATGGCTTGGGATCAACCTAGCCATCCACGTTTAGGTTTCCTTATGGATTGTTAAAGGTGGGCGCAAGGGAAAAAGAGAGGCTCATTCACTCTTATGTTCACTTGGAGAGTTTGAGAAGGAGAATGAGGATGAGGTTGGAATCTAGGGAAGAGGGAAGCTTGGGTTCTTCTATTCATGGAGGATCTATGGGAGCTTGAACCCCTATTTATTTGTGGTGATCACATCTGCTTGGAGGAGGGCGCAGTATAGGAGGAGGGCACACACCTAACATGCATGAGCTAGAGTTGAGGGATTGTTAATTTTTTGGTCTCATTGGAGCGGTACCACACAAGATCACATTGTGGTGCTAGGGATTCTTCTTCGGAGCAACAAAGGTCAAGGGCTCATCACTTGAGTGAGTTTGGAAACAAGGGAAGAGGCACACTAAGCTTGGGTGCATTTTTTCTTGGTTCCTTTCGAAAGACTCGAGAGGAGCTTGTTTTGTATACAGGTTCCACCATATTGTATTACTTGTTGTATTCTAAGATTTAGACACCACTTATATATACTTCCATTCCAAACTGGTTTTCCCCCGGGGGGGGTTTATCCAAGGTCATGTTGACCAAAAACACCTGTGTCCTATTTTCATGCATGCTTAGAGTGTAGATCAACTTATTTGTGTTATAAATATCTAGAGGAGTGTTCCTTGTTTTGAGATATATTGCATGTGCTAACCACTGGTTCAAAAACACTTGCAAGGGCACCTCAAAGAACACTTAACCAATAAAAATTATGGTCAGAAAGTTACTAAACTGTTTGTTGTCCTAAAACGCAGCAAATGATAGTTTTGGAGATTGAAACTTAGAGATAAATTATGGTCAAGGATAGACCAAATTTGGAAGCCTCGTAGTACCTTAGTTTTCTTCAATAAACACCGAGTCGTGACAAGTGGCATTTCCATAACAACATGCATATGTAAAGGATCATAACAGTGACTTGTTTTATTGCTTATTCAAGATTGTGGGAGGTAATATTTATTAGTTCTAGAATGATGGGATGGTGTAGAGCGTGTGGGATCTTTCTTCCTCTTTCGATGAGCATCTACAAGTTTTAGTTCTAGCCTTGGAGGAGAGGCTTGGGAATCAACGTTCTTATTTTTCTAATTTTTTCGATTTCCTTTTCTTTGGCTAGAGGATCTAGTTCTCCATAATCAATATTTTGTGCAAAGTTTGGAGGGGATCCAAGAGCAAGGATAATTTTAAGGATGGAAATTTATCTCAAAATGTAGAAACCTTGGTGAATATTACTAGTCCTTAATATGCAAACTATAAAATGTTTGGCGATATTTTTGTAAAAATATTCAAATTTCTAAGGATTTTATATAGTTTCTATAAAATTTGGACTATTTTAAGGCAAAATAATTTTATTCTGTAGAATTTGGGCGAATCACTTTTAGAAAAAATGGAAATTGGCGAATCTTTTGTTTGGAAAAAGCATGGAAAATTATCCCATGGGTGAAATTTAGACCCTAAATGTTTCCTTGTCCAAGAGGGTGTTCCTTGGTAGACATTGGGAGTTTTGATATTATAATTTATAAGCTTGGCTATGGGAGCAGGGACTTTTCGATTTAGTCATAGTATTCTTGCACTCTAGTTTTAAGCAATCCTCCAAGGATTGAAGCCTTCATATCTATGGAAAGTCCCATAGTATGGAGTTCCCTCAAGAAATCCTTAGATATAGTTTGGGATTTCTTACTAAATTGTTGGTTGTTTAAGAGCATGTCAAGCTCTATCAGTCACTCCCAAGAGATCTTTGTCTGGTATATTTTTTCTTTTCATTTTGAATGGATAGAAGAGCATTGGGCTATTTTTTGGAAGAGACGTTTTGGGAAAACAATAATGGAAATCCACCATGACCATCTTTGAAAGTCAATTAGGCGATGTGAATGCCTTTGTGATGATAGTTAAGAAATTGCAACCCAAGCAATGGGGAGGTTGGAGACATGGAGAAAGTAAAGGGAGTAGACTTATTTAAAGGATCTAAAAGCAAACAAGAAAACAAATGATTAAGATGAAGACCTAACTAGAAAATCACAAAAGGAAAATATTTATTTTGGAGGTAGGGGAAGAAAGTAAGAGGGAAAAGTTGGAGGAGAATGAAGTCATGATAAAAGAACTGCATGAGAGAGTTCGACATTTAGAGTTGGAGAAACATTATGGGCTTGCAGAGATTAGGTATTATGTTTTGTTGACTATATCAGTTGGTTCATTTTGACAAGAGAAAGCAATAGCCATGGAAGAAGACATTGTAGAACAACATACAGAGCAAGTTATAAGAGTAGAACCATCAATGTTGTCATTAGTTGTTGGAAGAAAGAAGACTGCCCACTTTGGGCATCGTAATAAAAATGTTTAATTTACCTAATGTTTTATGATTTTGTAAGTTAATTTGTAGGGATTTATGCAAGCCAAATACTTAGTAGCACTAGAATATTGAAGATAGGGAACCTAGAAAACAATTATTAACATATTTTGAACTCTTCTGGGAAATTTTTTGGATTGTTTTATTCCTACTTTGTTTGTAATAAAAGGTTGGACAATACAACTGCAACCTACTCTTTTATTTAATATAAATAATCATGGTTTATATATATGGTTTATATATATATATATATATATATATATATAGAATATGTATACATTTGTAAATTAAGTAGTGAATTTACTAAGGAGCGGGGTCTTTTGTCTTAAAAAAAATTATATCATATATCAATTCGTCATCTAAACTCTGACTTCACATTAAATTATTATTATAATATATATATA
>WSFP011528712.1:0-12150 GCA_009831015.1 Picea engelmannii | reverse complement strand
TTAACAACATTCATGTCCTCTATGGTTTCTCCATGAGACTTAATCTGATTTACCAGGCCAATAACATGGGCGTAAAATGAATCTATTGAATCTGATTCCTTCATTGACAAAGTTTCAAAATCTCATCTAAGAATTTGTCGTTTTGAAGTCTTGAATTTGTCCATACCTTGATAAGAGGTTCATAATATTTCTCATGTTTCCTTGGCTTGCTTTGTTGATGCAACTCTTGGGAGTATGCTCTCATGCATGGCTTGATTTATATAAAACATTGTCTTCCCATCCTTGTTTCTTTGATCTTTTAGAGAATCCTTCCTGGCTTGTGTGAGAGAATTGTATGTTGTGTGTTGGTTCCACATAGCCATTTTCCACTATCTCCCAAACATCTTGACCCCGAAATAATTCCTTCATGGTCAAAAACCATAACTCATAATTTTTTCTTATAAAAGTAGAAGGTTGTAGATTTGAAGTAGAGGCCATGATTTCACCCTTCAACAGAGATGATTCTTTTGAAACCTACTATGATAAAAATTTCTCTATTAAACCTGCTCTGATAAACCTAGTCTAATACTAGATCTCGGATCTCCAGCGCATAGACAATGCTCTGATACTGGATCTGAGATCTCCTCCGTAGAGACAAACTCTGTGCAATGCAATTGTAAAGATCGCACAGTGAAATTTTTCTTCGTTGAAATTGTTTGGAAAGTGGGTGTGCTAATTTAACCATAGACAATATAGCAATATTGTGACCCAACCATAGGCACGAATGTCGCTCCCGAGCACCTTAACCTTGAAAGAGAGAATAATTTTGGTACAAAATAAATATCTAAGCAAGGCTAATGCACCAAGAAAATATAACCAAGACTGATAAAAAATTCCAACCCAGAAAGACGAAAATTACAGGTTGCAATAACTGCACATGGAATTTCTCTCCAGACTCGCACACTACTAAATTTCTGCAGTTGCGAGTTGTTTGTGCCAAATGAGATATGGCGCCCTGTATTTATATTTCTCTGTTTAGGCTGTATGGGCCGACTTCTCTTTCTGGAGGCTACAGACTCAATATAAAATATTCTCTTTAGTCGACTTCTCTTCTAGGGTTATGTCCAAGTCATTTAGGGTTCTTCTTGCTTCCTAGAATATTCTAATCTCATCAAAGGTCACATGTGGAGGTTAATACCTCTCGCAGCTACCATAATATCAAGACTCCCTTCTATCTAGGGAGGTATAAAAGGAAATGGTCTTGAGTACAAACATACCATTCAACATGTAGCATCATCATAGCCACACAGACTATCTCATGATCAAATCACGAGCATCGTTATCATTATCCAATGAGATAATCTCCATGACAATCATTACAATGTCATATGATAGAACACAACTATGTCTATCCATAGTAGTACATAAATACTATCCATTGGTACATAACCATACCAAGTATCACACGACTACTAACCAGTGACACATAGTCACAATCAGTGGATTTCAACCACCACAGTAGTATACAACTATTGTCCAGAGACACATAGTCTCTACAACAGTCATATCATCTGATATAAACCTACATAAACAATATCATGATACAAGTTGAGTCACTTGGGCCATTCTTCCACTCACATTTGTGAGATCTGGAAGAGAATCTTCCCTCATACAGTAAAACATCAACCATGGACTCTCTGGACTATTCATCCCAAGCTTGGAAGAATAATTGGCCCTGATTTGTGAGCCTGGACCATTTACCTAACTGGGCCATTCCTTTGGCACTAAACATAGTGCAACCTTGATAGAATGAGTCTTCCCTAGGGAATGTTTGTCGCTAATTGTTGAACCTAGACCATTCCCCTAACTAGGGCATTCCTCTGACACTAAACATAGTGCAACCTGGAGAGAACGATTCTGCCCTAGGGAATGATTGTCCTGACCATTTCCTAAGGAAATGATTGTCCTGGACCAACCTCCAAAATGGACCACTCTTCGAAACTGATCACAATTGCGAACTTCAAAATAATGACTTTCCGGTGAGGCATACCATTCTACTTGACCACTACTCGGAGTGATTGTAAAGAAGAATGATTGTCCTAGACCATAACCCCACACTAGCCACAAGGGGAATCCCTTCGTATGGTACATCAACAATCTATCGAATCATTTTCATTACGAAAATTGTTGTTCGATCTCAACCATTTTCCGAACTGGAAAATGCCTCTTCGTAAAAGAATCTCAAACCACTTTCCGAAATGGAAAGGAACTGGCCATCCTGGATTATTTTTCAAACTAGAAAATGGCTTTCCATAAATCAGCGATATATATATATATCAGTTCTCACTCCCAACATGGGAAGCCATATCTTCCCTTTCAACTAAGGGATTTATCTCTAAGATCCCCAACTTGTATTGTAAGTATGCAAACTTTATCCTGGACAAAGGCTTTGCCAAAATATATGCTATCTTATCATCTGTGGAGATATATTGGATTTTCACTTCTCCTTATTGGACTTTATCACAAATAAATTACCATTTGATCTCAATGTGTTTCTACTGATCATGAAACATTGGGTGTTCGGATAGCCTTATACAACTGTAATTGTCACAATATATTATGGTCGAATCTGGTGCTTGATAAAATAATCCAAAAATTAACTTCCTAAGCCATACTGCTTATGTACATGCCTCACATGTTACGATATATTCT
Organism: Picea engelmannii; assembly: GCA_009831015.1. NCBI lineage: Eukaryota > Viridiplantae > Streptophyta > Pinopsida > Pinales > Pinaceae > Picea > Picea engelmannii. Next base: position 9,459 of record WSFP011528712.1, on the reverse strand, counting down.
GCTTCTATTGTGCTGAGTGTGAAATACTTTTGTTTCTTATGGCCCCAAGATATCATAGCAGAGCCCAAGATGAAACACATCCCTGAAGTGCACCTTATGTATTCTATGTTGAGATTAATGTAAAATGTCTTAATGGAGTGGCGATTCAAACCAAACTTTAGATTAGGAGTCCGTTCCTAGGTTCTAGGGTATTGTTTCAACTTCCCTTATTGTGTTTTGATTATATATTGACCATGCAACTATTGTATTGGGGTGTGAGCGTGCTCTACACTAGCAGACTCTAGGTGATGTTCCACACTTGTGAGCTACCTAGATTTGTTTTTTAATAAAGTATGATTCTATTTTGACATGGTATCAGAGCGATAGGTATAAGGACGCCTGTAAGCCTGAGTGGAGAGAGATACCAGCGCACTTGAGGCCAACAAGGATCCGTTGTTGGTGAACTTGACGTGAAGATGCTAGATCCTGGATGCGGTGTATATGGATGATCTGTTGTGTGAGGTGATCAGTAGTGTTTTAATTAAATCTTTTGAATCTGGGTGAAATTTTTTAAATTGCTCAGGGTGAAGTTTTTTTATTCATTCAAGATGAATAACCAGTTGGAAGAAGCTTACCTCAATGAGAACAACAATCTAGATGGATCCAATTACATGGGTTGGAAATTCAAGCTACAGACCCTGCTTGAGGGACATAATGCATGGATGATTGTGAAAGATTAAGAGGTGAAGATGGACCTGGATGTAGGAGGAAGAGCTGCAACAATCCAAGACTGGGATAAGAGGGAGACCAAGGTCAGAACGCTCCTGAAATTGCCAGTCAAAGATTGTGTTATTCCCCACATCCATGACTACAAGACTGCACCAGAGATATGGAAGATGCTCAAGGATCTCTATGAGGTAAAGAACACCAATCGATTGTTGTTATTGAAAAACAATATTCTCTTCATCAAGATGGAGGAGAATGAGACAGTCGCAATGTTTATGTCACAGATTAAGGAGCTCAAGAACAAGTTAGGTGATATCGGTGAAGTTGTGTCAAATACAGATTTTTTCACGATTACCATGACTGGTATGACTGATGAATATCATATGTTCATCACTGGATTGAGTGCAAGAGAATAGCACCTATGTTTGAAGAACTGATAGGGATCCTCATGCAAGAGGAGGAAAGGCGTCTGGCTCATAAACCTCAGAGTTCAGATTTGGCCTTAATGGAGAAGAAGAATCCCTTCAGATGGAAGCCAGATGGAACACAGAAGAGAAACACAACCCCAAAAAGAAAGAAACCCCCACTACAAGGTACATCTTTCAATAGAAATGAATCTGCGACCAAATGTTTTTATTGTGGCAAAACCATCCATATAGTCAGATATTGCATGAAGAAGAATTTTGATGAATGCCAGAAGAGACATAAACAATATGTAGGTCATTTTGTTGATGAGGACCATAGTCAGAACCTTAGACTATTCATATCTGACTATGCGCTTTCATCTCAAGATGTTGAAGCATATACCAAGTTTGTGGACTTAGGTGCATCCATCCACATGATAGGGAAAAAATAGTGGTTTGAAGACTTCAAAGAGACTAGCAGTGGAGAAAACATCTATCTTGGTGATGATAGAGGGTACCAAATCAAAGGTTATGGTAATATTCCTATTGTTTTTCCTAATCAAAATATTAGACATATCCATAATGTAATGTATGTACTTGGGATAAAAAAGAATATGATCTCTTTTTCTACTATCACTGATCAAAATCACAAGGTAGAGTTTTCCAAGTCATATTGTTTCATTAAAGATCTGTTGGACTGTATGAAGCCTATTGCATCAGGTGTTTGTGTGGGAAGATTATACAAGCTAAATGTCAAAAGCGCACCACATCAGGCATTGACATCATCTGCCATAACTACAGTAGACTCATGGCATCATAGGTTCGGCCATATTAACTTCAATCATTTGTTTCTATTACAGAAAAGAGGTATGGTCGAAGGTCTTCCTCTTTTAAAATCTTTCCATATTGATTGTGATGCATGTGCAATGGGAAAGTTGCATAGAGATGAGTTTCTTGTCCATACTTATAGAAGGAAGAGAGATATACTCGAGCTGGTACACAAAGATCTATGCGATCCTATGCAGACAAGATCATTAGGTGGTTCATACTATTTTTTATTATTCATTGATGATTATACTAGATTCACTTGGGTGTATTTCCTCAGGAAGAAGAGCAACACTTTTGAATATTTCAAGGAGTTCAGAAGTATGGTAGAAAAGCAGACAGGTAAAAGCATCAAGATTCTCCACTCGGATCAAGGGGGAGAGTACAAGAAAGATTGTGTACTCAAATACTGTAAAGATAATGGGATACAACAACAATTTACAATACCACACACTCCTCAGCAAATGGGGTTGCAGAGAGGAAAAATAGAACCCTTGTGGAGTGTGCTCGCAGTATGTTGAAAGGTAAGAATCTTTCTAATGCTTTTTGGGCTGAAGTGATTAATACTGCAGTATATCTAAAGAATAGGAGTCCAACAAGAAGTTAGATTTCAAAACTCCTTTTGAAGCTTTATTTGGTTATAAACCTGCAGTTAAGCATTTGAGGGTTTTTGGTAGTAAAGCTTTTGCTCATGTCCCAACAGAAGATAGAAAGAAACTGGATTCAAAGGCCATAAAATGTATTTTTGTTGGGTATTATACAGAATTCAAAGCCTACAAACTATTTAATCCCTCTAGTCATAAAGTTTTTGCAAGAAGAGATGTAGTGTTTCATGAGTAGGTTAATGATGGAAGCCATGAGAGTGCTAGTGAAGAATGGCATGTGCCCTTGTTCGTGGAAGAAGGATGTGATGAATCAGGTAATAGAAATGAGAAGAAAAAGGAAGGGAAAGAAGATGGTGTAGTTGTCGAGCCATGTACACAAAAGGATGATCGGACAAGAGTCGAAGCTACCCCACCACTCAAGAGATCAGGTAAGAAAGTTTAGTTGCGAGCAAGGTATAGGGAAAACGCTTTTATAACCAGTATGATGAATGTTGTTGATCCCTCTAGTTATAAAGAAGCTAGTCAATATAGTAAATGGAGGGCTTCTATGGAGGAGGAATATGAATCAATTATGAAAAGAAAAACTTGGCATTTAGTTAAACTACCTAAAGGAAAACAACCCATAGGATGCAAATGGTTGTATAAGCCTAAATTTAAAGCAAATGGGAGCATAGAAAAGTATAAAGCTAATATGGTTGCAAAGGGGTATTCGCAGCAAGAAGGCATAGATTATGATGAAACATTTTCCCCTATAGATAAACTAAACACAATCAAAATGATAATTGCTTTAGCTACCAAACATCATTGGATGATTCACCAACTAGATGTTAAATCTACATTTTTAAATGAGGACTTAAAAGAAGAAGTCTACTTAGTGAAACCTGCGGGGTTTGTCAAACAGGGGGAAGAACATTTAGTTTGTAGGTTGAAGAAAGCATTGTATGATTTAAAAAAGGCACCCAGGTCATGGTATGATAAAACTAATTGATTTTTCCTACAACGTGGTTATAAAAGAAGCAAGAATGACCCTAATATTTATACCATGTTTGATAAAGAGGGGAGGATTGTTTTGATTTCTTTATATGTAGATGATCTTATCATTACAGGGAACGTTGATAATCTCATTAAAGAAATCAAGGAGTAGATGTCACAAATCTTTGAGATGAAAGACCTTGGAGAGCTTCATTATTGTTTGGGTTTGGAGGTTTGGAGGGATTCTAGACAAACTTTTATGTCACAAAGTAAGTATGTCAGGAGCTTACTGGAAAAGTTTAGAATGGATCAGTGAAAAGTTATAGCAGACCTTTACAACATAATTTAAACCTTCACAACGATGATGGATCTAAGGAGTAAAATGCGACCTTGTATAGACAATTGGTTGGGAGTCTAATCTACTTAAATCCAACCATGCCTGCTTTGGCTTATGCAGTCAGTACATTGAGCCAATTTATGTCAAATCCCCTTGAGATCCATTGGGTTGCAGTAAAAGGTGTTTTAAGGTATCTCCAGGGAACCTTAGTGTCACACACCCACTACGACAACCTAGATTTTTCATCTTTTCTTCGAGGGATAGAATCCCCGAATTTCTATGGGGCCTAGCGCAGACCATCCCTTCCCTTATCCTCCATGATGTGATCGTTGGCTATGAACATAGGCCTTACCAAAAAGGAACTTCCAACTTTCAGGTTTCAGGATTTTTGTGTTCGAGCTCTCCTCGACTCCCTATCCCTTGAAATGGCGAAATGCCAAAACTTATTCAAACTAAACCGGCTCATCCACAGAGCGTGTCGGGGTTTCATATACAGGGATTTTGCGACTTGCGAAGATGAGGGGTCTTTCCCTCTGGTTTCTTGGATGCCGAAACGCCGAAACTTATTCACACTAAACCGATTCATCCATAGAGCACGTCGGGGTTTCGTATACCAGGATTTCACGACTTGCGAAGACGAGGGGTAATGCCCTCTGGTTTTTCAGATGCTGAAATGCCAAAACTTATTCACACTAAAACGACTCATCCACAGAGAACGTTGGGGTTTCATATATCGGGATTTTGCAACTTGCGAAGATGAGGGGTCTTGCCCTCTGGTTTCCTGAATGCCAAAATGACGAAACTTACTCACACTATATCGTCTCATCCACAGAGAGCATCGAGGTTTCATATACTGGGATTTTGTGACTTGCGAAGATGAGGGGTATTTCCCTTTGGTTTCCCGCATGCCGAAACGCCAGAACTTATTCACACTAAACCAACAATCGAGATCACTCATGGATCAACGACTATGATTAAGTTGTTATTTCGCGAATTGTGAGTTTGGGCGGTCTTACCCTTGACCACTCCAAGTCGCAAGTTAGAGAAATGCTACCAAACTACCATGTGTCATGTGCTGATGGACGGTTCCAAATACTGCAGGACTTTCAGGACTTCGTCGAGTCCACTCTCCTACATATGCAAGGGTTAAGATCGATGGTCAATAGAGCTTCGATAGATCCTTGGATATACGGTCCCGGATCCCATCGCTACTTGTGAAGGTTGAAGGGGTCAAGGTGTTAACACCTGTGCTCCTCCTCTAGATCCATCGGTCTTGACAAATCTGGGGTATTTCTGAAAGGATTTTGACCATTCATCTACCAAACAATGGGGTATTCTCTTTCGATAATTGGACTCACTATCCTTTCTATGCTTGATTCACGAGATTCAACCTCTCGGGGCTTCGAACTCCCATGAATTCAAAACTTCAGAGAACTACTCTTTCTTGTACAAGGTTTCCAAACCCGGGTCATCTAGACCTTCAGATGATTCTTGGGTAATTATCCCTAGGCTTGGTGACCTGACTAAGATGCCTTCCTAATTCGCCGAGCTATGAACTATGTTATCAGGGTAAAGTAAACTCATGGGTTTTCTATAACGGTATTCTTTTCAAGGAACTCACTCTGAGTTTGAAATGTGAGGAAACTCCCTGGAAAAAGGTGCCTTTAGGAATTAATCCAGGACAGAGAATGAGTCAAGTAGATGGGACAATTCTCAAGAGAATGGAATCGTATTCTGAACTTATTCATTTTATACATAAATCGATTATGGTCGTATATAAGTATAAGCATGCATCCATTATTCCCAATCAAAACACAAGGCAATCACTTCTATACAAAGACCATTTATGAGTGTATAAACATGAGCATGCATCTAGGATATTCAATTCAAAATACAAGACATAAACACTTATCAAAAACACCAAGCGTGACATGACTGCTGAGAGGGGTGCTCATTTTCACCCAACCATAGGCTCAGTGACTCTAAACGGATTTACCACTAGCCACCCCTGAGCTAGACCATGATGCTTGAGATTCAGTCTCCTACTTCCAGCTCAACGAAATTCAAGGACAAAGGTTACTCTCCTTCTCCTCTGTTCAAAACTCCCTGTATTTCCAGAGTTCCTCCTTGGTTCTCTTCCGCGATCCCTATGGCACGTATTCTCTCCCCCCGCGTTCCCCACACTTCCTTTCTTTCCTTTTCTGCAAGATTGTGTGTGGCACGAATTCCCCCATCTGTGGTCAAGTTTGAGAGCTTGTACAGATGGGCGGTTCGCCCCCATCCCCTCATTAACTCTTAAGGAGCCTCCCCACCTACCATCCTGATGGGTAATTCATTCTAGGGTAGGAGAGTTTCTCTTGGTCTTTGAGCAAGTAAAAACTAGTACGGTATTGGTTCAGTGGAAGTTAACGCAACCATTCTAGTTCCCTTCGACGACCTCTCATTAGCCATCGTGGTCTCTTTTAGCACATCCCCTCCCAGCAGTCATGCAACTCATATTCATAACACAATTTACATTCATCGACCTTTTATACAAAGTTCCGTCAAATTAAGCATTCACATCTTTTAGTTTGCCATAGTTCTTGGCCAATATAGTCATTTTTACAAGATGGGGGAAACAGGGTGTTACAATTCCCTCCCCCTTAGAGGAACATCATCCTCAATGTTCTATCTATCATATGATGTGTATGTACAGAAGAAAACAAAATCAGATATGCCTATTTCATGGCATCTTCCATTTCCCACGTAGCCTCATCCGGGCCAAAATGTTTCCAGTACACCTTGACGTATGCAATGGTTCCATTCCTGAGTGGGGTTTCCTTTCTGTCCAATATGCATTGAGGTTATGGAAGGTATTCTCCCTCCGATTCCACCTGGATCACAGACTAGTCAATTATATGATTAGAATCATGTACATATTTCTTCAATAATGAAACATGGAAAACATTATGTGCTTTTACTGTGGGAGGAAATGCTAGCCTATAGGCTACAGGTCCCACTCTATATAGAACTTCAAAGGGTCCATAATACCGAGGTGCCAACTTGGCATAAGCTCCCATACTTAGGGAACTCTTCCTGGGCCTAACTCTGAGATATACATGGTCTCCCGTCTTGAATTCTCTTGGAGTTCTCTTTCAGTCGATGTAACTTTTCTGTCTATTCTGAGTGACCTTTAGATTTTGTTTTATCTGAGTCACCTGTAGTTCCATTTATTTCAACATGTCGGGTCCAATAGTAACTATGTTCATGGGATTACTCTAACTGACTGGAGTGTTGCACGGTCTACCATAGAGGACTTCGAAAGGGCTCATCTTCAATGATTCTTGGTAGCCATTGTTGTAGGCGAATTCCAACAGTGGCAAGTAATCTTCCCACTTTTTGGGTTGATGCATTACATGCATCCTTAGCATGTCTTCTAATATTTGGCTCACTCTTTCCGTCTGTCCATCGGTTTGAGGATGATAAGTTGTGCTAAACAATAATTTGGTCTCTAGACTAACCATCAAGGATTTCCAAAAGTTGGAAGTAAATTTCATGTCTCTGTCAGACACGATCTCTTTAGGCATACCATGTATTTTGAATATCTCCTTCATAAATATGTTGGCGATGTTTATTGCCTTGCAAGTCGACTTGATGGGGATAAAATGAGCTGACTTGCTTAGTTTATCCACCATTACCATGATGGCGTCATTCTGTTTGGTCGATGTTGGCAATCTGGTGATGAAATCCATGGAAATGGTTTCCCATTTCCATTTTGGGATTGGTAGAGGTTGTAATAATCTTGTTGGGTGTTAGTGTTCTGCTTTAACCTGTTGGCATTCTATGCATTTGGCTAAGTACTCAACTATGTATTTCTTGAATCCGGGCCAATAGAATTGTTTCTTGGTGGTCGTGATCATCTTTTGGTATCTTGGATGACTAGTACATGGTATTTTATGTAGTTCATCCATTATGAACCTCTTCAAGTCATCATAATCTAGAATATACAATCTATTTCTATAAGTTAGTAGGCTTCCATCTATCATCTGGTAGCATTCATACTTTATCCGTGTGGATTCTTACTCCAGGTACGAGGTCAAGGTATGGAAGAATGTGTTAGTTTCTTGTGCATTCTTAACTCTTTCCCTGACGTTGGTCTCGCAGGTGCTCATCACTGGAAGATGAATTGTTTTCATACTTCTGCTAAGGGTATCGACCACCTTATTTTCCTTTCCCTTGATATGTTTGATTTTGAAATCAAACTCACTAGGAAGGGCCATCCACCTAGCTTGTCTAGCATTGAGTTTTGGTTGGTCAAACATATGTCGCAATCCACAGTGGTCTGTCATGAGTACGAATTTCCTTCCCAGGAGGTAATGCCTCCACATTTTCAAGATATGCACTATGGTGGTTAGCTCTAGATCATGGGCCACATAGTTGGCTTCATGCTCATTCAATTTTTGGGATTCATAGTAGACTACACTTCCTTCTTACATAAGGACTCCCCCGAGGCCTTCCTTACAAGAATTTGTGAACATGAAGAAGTCATTTTCGGGATCAATGATCTTCAGCATGGGTGCATGGGTTAGAAGGTGTTTCAGGGATTGAAATATTTCTTCACATTCTTGTGTCCACGTGAATTTAGCTCCCTTATTCTGGAGGGAAGTGATTAGACAACCAATCTTGAAGAATCCTTTTATAAATCTCCTATAGTATATTGCTAATCCCATAAAGGATTTGATATCCGAAACATCCTTTGGGGTAGGCCATTCCATGATAGACCAGATCTTGTGAGGGTCTACTACTACTCCTTTTTCAGATATGACATGGCCCAAGTAATGTATTTTCTTCTGGAAAAAGTCACACTTGCTAAATCTGGCATAGAGATGATGTTCTCTTATCACTTGAAGCAAAAGTCTTAGATGTTCCTCATGTTCCTCTCTATTCTTGGACTAAATTAATATATTGTCAAGAAAAACTAGTAAAAATTTGTCTAGTTATTTGCTGAGCACATTTTTCATCAAGCACATAAAAGTGGCAGGGGAATCGGTTAATCTAAATGGTACTACCACAAACTCATAGTGACCATATCTCATCCTGAAGGCATTTTTTTGGATGTCTTCACCCTTGATTCAGACTTGATGGTATCCAGATCTCAAGTCAATCTTTGAGAAGATGGAAGCACCTCCCAATTGATCGAACAAGTCATCAATCCGGGGTAAGGGGTACTTGTTCTTTATGGTTACCTTATTGAGCTGTCTATAATCTATGCACAATCAGAGGGTACCATATTTCTTCTTAACAAATAGAACTGGTGCTCCCCATGGGGAAACACTGGGCCAGATATAGCCTTTGTCCATCATTTCTTTTAGTTGTAATCTAAGCTTAACTAGCTCGGGTGTGCTCATCCTACAGGGTTTCCTAGACACGGGCACTACTCCTGGTGCAAGTTCTATCGAGAAGTCAATGTCCCTTCTCGGAGGTAAACCTGGTACCTCTTCCAGAAACACATCTCTATATTCCCTTAGTGTGGGGTGGTCTTCGAGGCTTGGTTTTTCATGTTCAACTGATTCCAACACCTGTATTGCATATAATGGACATCCCTTTCTATAATACTTCCTCATTTGAAGGG
>WSFP011528711.1:0-12150 GCA_009831015.1 Picea engelmannii | reverse complement strand
AATGGATTTCCCATTGAGGAAGGAGGACCTTCCAACATTTCTACTTACACTGTATAGGTGTTAGAGAAAACCAAATTTTGGTGGCCATGAGTGTTGGCACCCTGGTTATTAATGAAGGAGGAATGCTTAAAGGCATTCATGTGAAACTTTTGAGTTTCATGTGTGTCGTTTTAGGATCGTGATCAAACTATGGATGGAAGCATAGTCCTGTTGTAAGAAGGAAATAAAATGAATAAGCCATGTGGAAAAGAGGTTGGTTAAATTCCAACACACCTTGGCCAAGAACCTGTCATAAAGTGTGACAAACTTGAAATCAATGCAAGAGTGCATTGGGTATGAATGTGGCCATGAATATTGGCACATTTGTTAAATCCTTTGAAATGTTGAATTACGTTTTGGAAGGTTTGGTATGTTGAAATGAGGCGTAGGCAAGGAATGGGAATCCATTTTCATGTCTATATAGATGTGATGAACTGTTAGTATGCATGGTTTTGAATATATATATATATATATATACATGGATGCATGGAAACTAACAATTTGTTTGGATGATTGAAGTTGAAAGTGCAGGAAGTAAAGGGGTCTTGGATATGGCAGCGTTGTAAGCCCACAAGGAAGACCAATTGCCTGCTGAGCCAAACTGCTATGGGAAGAAAAGTCTCCCATAATTATGAATCTGGTTCCTGTGTGAAACAAATATGAGAACGGAATGTGGAATTTGGAAATCTGTGGATGAAATATTTACAAGAAAATTTTTGAAGTTAAAATTTATGATGTCTCATGAATTTCTGTATACCTGTGATACAGGTGAAAGGGAAATATCTACGAAGAGTGCATAGATGAGAAACCGAGCTCTTGGGTTTGAGGGAGAACTATGAGAAAGAGTATAATCCGATCGCATGAAATAGAGACTAACAATTTGTTTGGCTGTGTAAAGAATGAATTGCCAGGAGAAGGAGAGTAACCTTCATCCCTATCTATTACGGCACCGGGAGAAGGAGAGTAAAATTCGTCCCTATATATTATGGTATCGGGAGAAGGAGAGTAACCTTTGTCCCTATCTATTATGGTGCCAAGAGAAGGAGAGTAGCCTTCGTACCTATCTATTATGATGGCAGGAGAAGAAGAGTAACCTTCATCCCTAACTTTAGCTGAGCCAGAAGGCTATCAAGCTGTAAAAGCATGAAAAATGGCTTCTGCTGAGACATGAGAACCTCGTGGTAAGCCATGATCACCTATAATATGTTGTGTTGAGTTAACACAAGATGGACGGACACCTCAACAGAGAAATTCTGAGGGAGACCTCAATTGTAAGACTCGATAGAGTCTCTAGAATTATTTTTGTGCAAGAAAACCTTGGCAAGGCAAGATGGATCACCCGAGGGACTGTATATCAGAGAAGGGGATGCCTGAGCCTAAGCCTAGGCCTAGAGGGTGAGTGACCGAAAGGAAGAGGAGACCATGATAGTTCTTGTAAACTATTGGGATCATGCACACGAGGGGTAGTTCTTCCTATGTGAGAAAACCTTGGCAAGGCAAGATGGATCACCTGAGGGACTGTATATCAGAGAAGGGGATGCCTGAGCCTGGGTCTGGAGGGTGAGTGACCACAAGGAAGATGAAACCTTGATAGTTCTTGCAAACTATTGATGGGGATCATGAACCTAATGGGTATGTCAAGGAAAAACAAAACAATGAGCCTGGATAACAAAACAACCATGTGTATACAAATCCACAAACTACGCAGATAATTATTGTGCTAAGATTATGAAATTTTCCCAGAAATTTTATGCAATGTTTTTGCATAAGATTATGATTAACGTGCTTGTTGTCCAAGAATTATTGAAAGTAGGTGACCAATATTAAAGGTCTGAAAAGGGACCTGACTGAGGAAGAAGGATCAATATTTTTGAAACAACTGAATGAGAAAGGCATGACACATGTTATTGAGAATGAAAACCGAGGACGATGTTCCTTTAAGGGGGAGGGAATTGTAACACTACTGTTTCCCCTAGCTTCTAATTAATCATAAAATAGGATTACCATGCTAAGACATGTGGACAATGTAAATGTATTATTGTTAAATTTCCCATAAATGACTGTTGGGGGGTGAAGCCTTGAAGTAAGAGCCATGATATCTCTAGAGGAAATAAATCAGTTAATAAATAAAGAATAAGTGGTTGAATCATCAACCACCCCCATGAATGTAAGAATGGTATAGTTGCAGGATGTCAGCTCGAAGTACCACAAAGACCTGCAGATCCGAGCTTCCTTTTGATAGAAGGAACATGATAGGTCGAAAATCCTTCCATAGGAGGGAAGGTAAGATACATATAGAGACAGCAAGAGAGGAGACACGGGATGAGAGAAAAATCTCATAAGGGATATGTGAATACCCAAAGGAAGTGTTGAGAACATGGCCTGAAGGACCCGAACGTGAGATTGATGCTGAGGAAGCATCTGATAAACCTTGCAGGGTCACTGTGACAGAGAGATTTTCTCTGAGAGATGGCGTAAATTACCTAGTGATATCATGGCTTGGCATGGGGGTGGCCAGAGTGCTAAGAATGAATGCCTCTGAGCCTATGGTTGGGTGGAAAGGTGCACACACACAATCAGTTGGTTGGATGCAACTTGTAATAGATAATTATTCTCATACCCTGTGAAATTAAGCTGTAATTATGTAATGAAATAGGCTATACTGTGAATGACCCAGGGATGTGTATGTTTGATTAATGGTTATACCGTATCTCTTTCTTCTTGTTTAATCTATGTATTTAAGCAAGTATGGATTGCACATGTTTTGTATTCGTAAATTCTTTCACCCTGTGGTGGCTTAAGCTAGATCCACGAACTATGAGTTCGTCGACCTTGGGCACAGTTTCATGTACGCATGTCAACACTCCTAGTTGTTCTGAGTCCCTTGGAGGAGGGAGTCTGTTAAATCTCAGGAGAGATAGTGCACGTATGCACAGGATCACTGCGAGGTAGGCAAAGATCGATAACCACTTAAGTTCTAGAGTTGAGGAATGAGTGTAAGGGGTGTGTGAAAGGATTCTTCCAAGTGTTAATTTCAAGAGAAAGAGTGAACATATATTAAGAATTTGAGAGCTAAAAAATCTCAGGAAGAGTAGCGAGGTTGAAGTATCGAAAGGGAAGGTTCCCTTGTTTGGAAGATGAACGGACAAAATCTGTTAAGAAGAAGCCACGATCTATTGTGACCGTTGGATATGGGAAAGAGCATGGGCGTTAACCCTCAGAGTCATTCACACTTCACGAGTTCGATGAACTGAGCAAGTTCGTCATAAGGGAGGTAAAATCCTTGAAATATCGAAGTCCCAAAGTTAAATCTGAGCCTTAGATCTGAGGATGCCCAGGAATCGTCCCGACCATAAGATCTAGAAGGTAGATGATAGTCAAGTTACCCAAACTACCGATGACTTAAGAATCTGATAAAAAAGTTGCGAGTTGTTTAAAGGGAGGAGAGGCCATCCTGGTCATTATATTGATTCAAATACTCATTAGAGTTACCGAATCAAACACCAGCTGTTCGATTTAATCGACGGTTGGGAATCATTGAAGAGTGAAAAGGTGAAACTAGCGGACCTGCTAGTTCACGACCCACAATAAACCCACGTCATTGATATTGTGGGGAATGGAAGATCAATGAATAGGATTAGACAAGAGTCGAGCGAGCACTTCCCCGATGCCGAAGATTGAACCCCACAATCATTGTGAACCGTCGATCTATTAATGGAGATCTAGGGTTGGGAATCATTATGGAGCACGGAAGTGAAGGAAGTGGACGTGCTAATTCATGGCCTGCAATTCACCAATGTCGTTGATCTCATTGGGTGGGAAGATCAACGATTCTGGTTATACCAAGTCTGGCGAGCAATTTCCAGATTGTGGAGGTTGAACTCTCTGATAAATAACATGCATGTTGGGCCCCCGCAATTACTATGAATTGTCGATCACCATTGACCTTCGATCTAAGTTTGACAAGATCCCTGAAACGCAAAGAGTGCGTGGGAAATCAAAATCTTCTAGGAGATCAAGATCAGAAGAGATAGGCACTTTTCAGAAGAACAGACGAAGTCCAAGAGATGGACCTGTAGGAGGGGCAAGGGTCGAGGCCTTTGAACCCTTAGCAAATATTCTAAGTCAGAAGAGATTATAAGTTCAGGAGGAGGAGCGACAATGGCCGTTGGATCACAATGCTGAGGATTGACAACCGTCTAATCTAAGCAAGGTGCATGAACCTTAGCACTTTGCACACACAGGAGAATAGAACTTACCAAAGATTCAAAGTCCCAAAGTATTTTGGGACCATCCATCGTCAAGGAGGAAATGTGGCGTAAGATCCATAACTCCTAAAGTTCATGGACTAGGAGGAGGTGAAATAGCCGAAGTAAATCTGAATCGTCCGATCATCCAAAGTAGATATCAGTCAGTAGATCGCCCGAAGTAAATCTCAAGCATCAGATCGTCCAAGGAGAATCTGGACTGTCTGATCCAGAAGAGACGTGGCATAGATCTGTGGATTCCGGGTAAAGTCTGAAGTAATTCATAGCCATCAAATCTAGAGGGACATGTGACGATAGATTGTAAAGTTCAGAGAAATCACCTCGAGAGTTTCAGATTGAGAGTTGAAACTCCTGAAGCCCAAAATGCCTAAGCATTGAAGTGCTGAAGCACCGAAGTGCCAAAGAGATGAAGAGCCGAAGAGACGAATAGCTGAAGCGCCGAAGAGCCAAATAGTCGAAGCGTTGAAGAGCTGAAGCATCGAAGGTCCGAAGTAGACTTGAACTGTCAGATCCAGAGAATAAGTGGCATGAATCTGTGGATTTTGTGTAAATACCCAAAGTAAATTTCAACTATTGGATCGTTCGAAGTAGATCTGAACCATCAGATTCGAAAAATAGGTGGTGTGAATCTGTGGATTCCAGGAAAAGTCTCGAAGTAAACGTTGATCATCGGATGATCCAAAGTAGATATAAACCATCAGATCCAGAGAATAGGTGGCGTGAATCTATGGATTCTGGGTAAATACCTGAAGTAAACGATCATTGGATCGTCTGAAGTAGATCTGAACCATGAGATCTGGAGAATAGGTGGCATGAATCTGTGGATTCCGGGTAAAGACCTGAAGTAAATGTTGATCGTTAAATCGTCTAAAGTAGATATGAACCGCCAGATATGGAGAACATGTGGCATGAATCTGTGGACTTTGGGTAAATACCCAAAGAAATCCTCGATCGTCAGATCTAGAGGAAAGGTGGCACAAATCTGTAGACTCCATGTAAAGACCCGAAGTAATCCTTGACCGTCAGATCAAGTGGACACACATCATTATATTATAGCCTTCGGATAAAATATATTGGGAAAAAGGGTGAAGTTTGAGATTTGAGATCTTAGAAGTTTGGAGACCCAAAGGAGATCTCGACTATTGATAGAGAAAAGGGACACAAGACCGTTGATCTAGTTGAAAATCCAAACACCCAGAGTAGAAGCAGGGCCATTGATTTAGAAGGACAGGTGTCCACATATCGTCAACTCCAGAAGATTGATGTACGAAGGAAAGAAGGGTTTGAGATTTGAAAAGTCCAAAGTCTGAAATCATGAAGGAGATCATATCCATTGATTTAGGAGGGGCATATCTGGTTCGTGGATTTGAAAAGGGAAGATATGAACCATCAGTTCAGACAATACTGTCAACATCGGGAGATCGATGGTCCTGTAGCATTGCGAGGATCAGATATGTGCGAACTTTAAAAAGTTGAGGGATGGCCTGTTGGTTGTGGAGCTTGATTATATTCCTTATTCAGAGGTCCTTTCTCTTAGCTGTGTTTATACCCCATGAAGTATTTACACCCCATAAGTATGTACACTCTTCCACGCAGGGGAGTGCAGAGGGGGGGTACCCCCTTTGCGGGGTCCGAGGGGCCTATCCCTCTGGTTGGGGGGTCTGGGGGAAAGCGGGGATTCGGGGGTGAAGCCCCCAAAGATAAATTTGCCTTGTAAAAGTATATTGCAATTTCATTTTAAATCTGGACCGTTCATTATAAGGTCGCAGATCTAACGGTAGAGATTATGTTAGGGTTTTTTTCCCTAGAAGGCAACCCTATTTTATGAGGGAAATGTATCGCGGCTATGGTTGATGGGGAATATTGTATTCTGAGAGAGGAGACTGTGAGAGAAAGAAGAGGAAGTTACAATAGGTTTTACTGTAGGTTGTATCCCTTCATTTGTTGGATAATAATAAAGGAAGGACCTGGAAATTTCTCTGGTGGACATAGCCCACACTGGGTGAACCACGTAAATCTGTGTCTCTCTTGTATTGTGTGTATTCGGTGTTTTGTTTCTGCATTTGTTTTATTTTATTGCTCCATGGTCCTGTTTTTCTAACATGGCCGCAATCCAAACCACGGTTTTGTAGAAATGACACATGGAGGCTCAAGGAGAATTGCGGGCTGAAAGGTAGTTTGGTTTCAAACCACCTTTGGTCGCACCCACAATTATGTGTTTGCGTGTGGTTATCACTCAAGGTCACCTCAAGGAGGGGCTTATCAGAAAAGGGGCTAGCACCCAAACTCAGAGATTCCCCAAGCCCGAAGGGAAGGTCGCGAGTACCATTAGACCTGCACTTGAAAGTCGAAAGGGTCTGCATTTAATTACAGAGCGAGACCATTAGGGTCTCAGAGAGTCGTTTGGCTTCAAAATTGGATATCCTTGACTGGGAGGTCGGACTAGTTCCTCGACTTTGCAAATTAGAAACCATGAATAGAGAATCTATCCTTTAAGAAAAGAAAAAACTTTTATGCCCCTTTGTGGGTCTTTTACAATGTCCAAGATGATGCTATAAATATTGCGTAGTTGGAAACAACATTTAGGGTTTGCTCACTAGTTTGGTACATGCAACTACAAATTACCACACCTATAAGACAAGCAAGGATGTTAGTAGAGATTAGAAAAACATTGTTGAAAGAGTTCAAGAAGTCAAAGTCTAAATCATAGTACATTACAAAGTTGAAGGAAATCAAACAAGTGCAAAATGAGTCAGTTTGGGACTATGCTCAAAGGTTTAAGGATTTGATGAGTATACTAAAATTCCAGATACCTGATCAACATCACCAAGAATGGTTTATTGTAGGAATTTTACCACACATTCACAGGTTGTTAATTCAACAGAAGGTTGCATCCCAACTTGAAGCTTTGGAGAATGCAATGAATTTGGAAGAATCTATTATAGGAGGCAGTGGACGGATGTCGCAGGTATATATGCAACTAGCTTCCTTGACAATCCAACTGGCAGAACTTACAAAAGGGAAGGAGAAGCGAGAACAAGTTTGGTGTACCAAGTGTAGGACTAAAGGCCACCATAAGGAAGAATGCTCAACATTTGCATAATATTTAGCAACTGGAGAACCAAATCCATTACCAAGAGGGGGATACTCTTAAATATGTAAGAAATGGGGACATGATCCGATTGAGTGTCTATTACTATATAATTACCAGAGTACGCCAAGGAACTTATTCTGTAACTTTTTCAAGTCAGCCGGGCATGAAGAGAGGGATTTCCACACATTCAATTTGATGAGAGAAAAACTTCGAATATGTATAGAATTCAAGAGGAAAATGATGCGACAGAAGGAGGTGGTCCATAGTATAACAATTAAAGAAGCTTTAATCTAGGAAACCAAGGAGAATTTGATAGAGGTTGAGGTAGAGGACCAATAATATTCTACAATTGTAATCAACTGGGACACTTATCTCATGACTGCCTGAATCCTTGTACAACCTGTACATATTGTAAAGCATTGGACCATGCAACATAAGACTGTCCTCAACTACTCGTGAAGTGGAAGGAAAGAGGGAATCAAAACCAGAATCCAAATAAGAAGGTACATAAGATATCAATCGAGAAACACAATGAAGGACCTAGGATAACATATGTTACATGCAGAGGAACTAGAACAGGGGCTGATGTGATGAAGGGAGGGAAGCAAGTTGAGCAATGGGTAAGGAAAGTAGCACGAGCTATGCCAACATTCAAACCACAATAATAAAAGGAGATGTATCAAAGGGAAATAAAAGAGATACTAGAACCATATTGGGTGGCATCAATATCATCTGCGCCTCCTATCTGTGATCGTACTATATTAGACAAGCCACTTGGGAAGGTAAGTACTCTGACAGAGTTTTTGAGAAGTTGTGTAGAGTTGATGAAAGATGAAACTAAATTGAATTAATTATGTGAAATGATTGATAATTGTGCACAACAAAGGGAAATTCCTATCCCATAGAGGGTAGTGAATCAGGTACTATGCAAAAATAGGACCAAAAAAGAATTCAAATTAAGTGCATAGATTGGGGAATAAAATGTGGATAACATTATATTAGACTTGGGTTCAAATGTAAATGTGTTACCAAAGAATACCTTGGAAATGATGGAGAAAACTAAGTTGATTTAGTCTCCTTCTTAGTTAAGGTTGGAAAACCAACACAAGATAGTACCAATTGGATGATTGACAAGAGTACATGTGAATATAGATGCAGTGCATAGTGTAGCAGATTTTGAAGTCATTGAGATCATGGATGATAGTCAACAATATCCAACAATGATGGGACTTGAATGGGCCTTTGATAATTAGGAAATAATTAATATCAAGAGGAGGGAGATGATATTTGAGGTAGTAGACTTGAAGTTTACCACACCATTGAATCCGAGATAAGGAAAGAGGTATATAGAGCCAACGAGAGGGAATGAAATTGACAACTTGTATAATATGACTATGTGGATGGATGATTATGTTAACCCCACTACAGATGGTTCACTAAGTTGGAGAAGTATTAGCTCATCCATGTCAGATTCAAAGGAAGGTCTGGAACATTGGAAGTAGAGGATACATGAATTATCAACTAGATGATGTGAATGCATAACTTGATCATTGCGTTGGATTGGAATGAGGTTATGTGATCCACCCATGTATGATGGATTGATAGATACAAACTCATTAGTAAAGGCATTTGAGTTTCAGGTACCCGAACAACAAATGATTTTTTCACTAGATGTTGTCTTGAAGGCCACTCTAGCCAAATGGTGGGATGCACACAAAGAGGGAATGTAATACTGGCCGCAGTGTAGAAGACTAATGCAAGTGAGATTTTGTAACAAGTTGGAGAATATTGCACAAAAGTATACATGGATAAGTGACCCAACATATCATTTTGGGTAGTGATGAAACATATGGGGATCAATACCAAAGAAGGAATGGACACACATGTTTATACATACACTAGATACAATTATGAAGAACCGATACTTGGAACTGGAAATGCATAGAAAAACAACAAATTGGGACAAGCTAATTCAAAGGTTTAAGGTAACATTTACTTTTGAACACTAATATGAATTACTAGAAGCAACATTGCAGGTCTTTATAAACATTATCTTTTTATAAGAAGGGTTGATGGAGGTGGTGTCTATGTGCAGTGAACACAAAGATTCTATGATTCTCCATGAATTACTAGAATGTTAGAATGTTGCTAAAGAAGAACACGATGAGGAAGATCCAAGGAATCTATAAGTACATGAAACTGAGGGGGAACACATAGTAGTAGGACCCGAGCTTGAATCTGCTGCATACACACATTCATTAAAGAAGCGGAAAGTAAAGATTGGGACAAAGGAAAACCCAAAGTTTGTGCAGATAAGAGACTACTGGAATGACGTAAATGTGGAGAAGATTGCAAATTTGTTGTGCGAGTATTAAGATATATTCCCAACTACATTCTTAGAGATGAAAGGGATAGCTGGTGAGTTAGGAGAGATAAATATCCTTTTGAAACCCTATGCTAAGCCAATGAGATAGAGGCCCTATAGGTTAAATATGAAGTGCAAAGAGAAGGTGAAAGCATAAATAGACAAAATGTTGGAATCTGGAATGATTGAACCAGTGGTGAAATAAGAGTGGATAAGTCCAATTGTGGTACATGATAAGAAAACATGAGGAATCAGGATTTGTGTAGACCTAAAAATATAAATGATGCATGTCTGTATTATCCATTTCCAACACCTTTAACAGACAAAGTACTAAAGAATGTAGAATGGAAGGAGGCTTATTCTTTCACAAATGGATTCTTAGGGTACCATCAGATAAATATTGCATAAGAATAAAGTTATAAGACTACTTTTGCAGCAAAGTGGGGAAGTTATCAGTACAAAGTGATGCCCTTTGGACTAAAGAATGCACCTGTAGTTTTTTCAAGAGTAGTTGTAGAAAATTTTAAGGAATTTATTCATAAGTTATTTGAAGTGTAATTAGATGATTAGACTGTGTTTAGTTTATTGAAATATCACATAGAATTACCCAGGCTAATGTTGGATAGGTGCAAACAATGTCATATTTCACTGAAATTGAAGAAATGTATTTTCTGCATGCCTTTTGGCATTTTGTTGGGCCATGTGGTATGTAAGTAGGGATTATTAGTGGATCTTACCAAGATTGCAGTGATTTTGGACTTAAAACCACCCACCTCAGTCAGACAGTTTAGAGAAACCCTGGGACATACAGGATATTACAAAAAGTTTATTAAGGGCTATGTGCAAATTACAACACCTATGGAGAAGCTGCTAAAGAAGGAAGCTAAGTTCCAGTGGAATAAGGATTTTCAAAAGGGTTTGGATAAATTGAAGCATAAATTAGTGACCACATTGATTTTTATCTTCCTAGATTGGAAGAAGGAGTTCTATGTTCATATAGATGCATCATCCATATATTTGGGCACATTACTATCTCAACCAGGTGAAGGAGACATAGACCCTCCAATTTATTTTGCAAGTAGGAAGCTATCAACAACAAAAAATAATTATACTACCACAAAACGAGAAGGATTGACAATGGTATACGTGTTGCAAAAGTTTAGACATTATTTATTGGGTTCTCATTTTAAGATGTATATAGACCATATTTAGTGAACAAGATAGTGTTGGGGGGGATAATATGCAGGCGGTTACTGATGTTTCATGAATACAATTTTGAGGTTGTTGTGAAACCAGGGAAGTTGAATATTGGACTAGATCATTTATCACACAGACTATCAGAAGAAGATGTAGGGAATCTAGATGACATATTGTCAGATCCACAATTATTTGGAGTTAAAATGGTGGACGACTACTTCATAGACATTGTGTAGTTTCTAAGTACAATAATGACCTTGTCAGACATGGTACTTGCGCAAAAGAAATAATTAGTGTTTAAAGCAATAAATTATCAGTTAATTGTAGGGAACTTATAGAAGTTAGGTGCAGATGGAATATTGAGATGATGTGTGTTAGAGCATGAAAGGCCTATGATACTCACAGAAGTGCACAAAGGTATTGTCGGAGGACACTACACATGTAAAACAACTGCACAAAATATTTTGTGCGTAGGTCTCTGGTGGCCCACACTTCATAAGGATTCTAAATAATTCTGTCAGGAATGTGATGTATGGAAAATGGTGGGAAATCCATCTAGGAGGGATGCTGAGATTCCTTTACACCCATAGGTTACGTTGCAAGCATTTGATAAATGGGAAATAAAATTTGTTGGACCAATCAACCCATCAACAAGAATATCAAGAGCTAAGTACAGAATCACTACGATAGAGTATTTGACTAGATGGGCAGAAGAAACACTAGTCATAGACTGCACCGCAAAGACTGTTGCGCGATTTCTATTTGAGAATGTAGTCTCACAATTTGGATTACCACGTAGTCTACTCAGTGATCAAGGAACACATTTCCTGAATAGGTCAATTGCAACATTGATTGGGGAATTTCAAATTCATCATCAGAGGAGCATGCCATATCACCCTCAGGCCAATGGAATGGTAGAATCTTTTAATAAAATTCTGGAGAATGCTTTGACAAACATCTACAATGTAGGAAGAGGTGATTGGGAATTAAGGGCTCCTATATTATTATGGGCATACAATACTACAAGCAAAAATTTGACAGGACAGACACCTTTTAGGTTGGTCCATGGCCAAGAAGTAGTGATGCCGATGGAGTTTATGTTGGTTGTGGAGCCTGATTATCTTCCTGATTCATAGGTCCTTACTTTCAGCCGTGTTTATACCCCATGAAGTATTTACACCCCAGAA
>WSFP011528708.1:0-12034 GCA_009831015.1 Picea engelmannii | reverse complement strand
GCGCTCTGTTACAATAATATCCCAGCTAGGGTTCTCATACCCTCGACTCCTATTTATACTAGAAAGAAGCATCTAGAGGAAGATCCTTCTAGAAGCGGAAGCTTCTATTAGGTCTTCTTACATCCGCCTTATTCTATTTTATTTAAAGGTCTTATTAATATTGACATTTATTGCATCCGAATACATTGATCTACCTATGTGCGGGTTAGGACCTTAACATTTTGGCTAGTGTAGTCATGTGGACCTTAGCCAAACAAACTTGTGGGAAAATATGTAACTCCATTATGCTACTCGGTTTGGATTTTATGCCCATGGACCAAATTGACCACATGTCCCTAAATGGATTGTGGAGGCGAGTTGCAACTCGCAATAAAACTCAAACCAGGACTCAAATGCATGAACCATCAGTTGCATTGGATTAAGAGCACATTTTTTCAGCTAGTGGGGCCCCTACGCTATCATTTTGTCGATCGAAAAACCATTTGTTGGAGTATCTCCAGAACTAGGGTTTTGTTCAACGAGGCATAGTGCAATTTTTCAAGATGAGGTCGATTTTCAATAACACTCTATTAGGCTTTTTTTTCTAGTGTAGTCGAATGGCCCTTGGTCAAATAGACTTGCGGGAGCTTGCGAAACTCCATTATGCTGCTCGGTTTGGATTTTATGCCCCTGAACGAAATTGGCCACATGTCCTTGAATGGCTTGAGGAGGTGAGTTACAACTATAGATAAAACTCAAAATGAGACTTGCATGCACGAACCCTCAGTTGAATTGGATGCGGAGCACCGAGTTTCAGCTATTGGGGCTCCTATGCTATCATTCTGTCGACCAGAAAACCATTTGTTGGAATATCTCCAACACTAGGGTTTTGGTCAATGAGGCACAGTGCAATTTCTAAAGAGGAGGTCAATTATCAAGAACAATGTATCCGATCTTTTTGGATAGTGTATTTGTGTGGACCTTAGCCAAATAGACTTGCGGGAGATTACGAAAGTCTCTTATGCTACTCGGTTTGGATTTTATGCCCATGGACCAAATTGACCACATGTCCCTAAATGGATTGTGGAGGCAAGTTGCAACTCATGATAAAACTCAAATAGGGACTCAGATGAATGAACCATCAGTTTCATTGGATTAAGAGCATTGGTTTTCAGCTAGTGGGGCCCCTACGCTATCATTCCGACGACCGAAAAAACATTTGTTGGAGTATCTCCGGAACTAGGGTTTTGGTCAAGGAGGCATAGTGAAATTTCTGAAGATGAGGTCGATTTTCAAGAACACTCTATCGGGTGTTTTTTGCTAGTGTAGTCGCATAGGCCTTGGCCAAACAGAGTTGTGGAAGCTTGCGAAACTCCATTATGATGTTTGGTTTGGATTTTATGCCCCCGAACTAAATTGGCCACATGTCCTTGAATGGCTTGAGGAGGCAAGTTGCAACTATCGATAAAACTCAAACCGGGACTTGGATGCAGGAACCCTCAGTTGCATTGGATGCAAAGCACCGAGTTTCATCTATTGGGGCTCCAACACTATCATTTTGTCGACCGAAAAACCATTTGTTGGGGTATATCCAACACTAGGGTTTTGTACAATGAGGCATAGTGCAATTTCTAAAGAGGAGGAAAATTTTCAAGAACAATGTGTCAGGTTTTTTTGGCTAGTGTATTCATGTGGACCTTAGCCAAACAGACTTGTGGGAGATTACGTAAGTCTGTTATGCTACTCGGTTTGGATTTTATGCCCATGGACCGAATTGACCACAAGTCCCTAAATGGCTTGTGGAGGCGAGTTTCAACTCACCATAAAGTTCAAATAGGGACTCAGATGCATGAACCATTAGTTGCATTGGATTAAGAGCACCGGTTTTCAGCTAGTGGGGCCCCTACACTATCATTTTGTCAACTAGAAAACCATTTGTTGGAGTATCTCCAAAACTAGGGTTTTGGTCAATGAGGCATAGTGCAATTTATGAAGATGAAGTTGATWTTAAAGAATAMTCTATCGAKCATTTTTTCTAGTGTAGTCGCATGGGCCTTGGCCAAACTGACTTGCGGGAGCTTGCGAAACTCCATTATGCTACTCAGTTTGGATTTTATGCCCCCGAACGAAATTGGCCACATGTCCTTGAATGGCTTGAGGAGGCGAGTTGYAACTATCGATAAAACTCAAACTGGGACTCGGATGCATGAATCRTCAGTTGCATTRGATTTGAAGCACCTGGTTTCAACTATTTGAGCTCCTATGCTATCATTCYGTCGACCRRAAAATAATATGTTGGAGTATCTCCAACACTRGGGTTTTTKTCAATGAGGCATGGTGCAATTTCTAAAGAGGTGGTCAATTTTCAAGAACAATGTGTCGAGCATTTTTGGCTAGTGTAGTCAGGTGGACCTTAGCYAAACAGACTTGCGAGAGATTWTGTAAGTCCGTTATGCTACTCGGTTTGGTTTTTATGCCCATRGACCAAATTGACCCCATGTCCCTAAATGGATTGTGGAGGTGAGTTGCAAATCATGATAAAACTTAATCCAGGACTCTAATGCATGAACCATCAGTTGCATTGGATTAAGAGCATTGGTTTTCAGCTAGTGGGGCCCCTACGCTATCATTCTAACGACCGGAAAACACTTTGTTGAAGTATCTCTGGAACTAGGGTTTTGGTCAATGAGGCATAGTGTAATTTTTTAAGATGAGGTTGATTTTCAAGAACACTCTATCGGGCATTTTTTTCTAGTGTAGTCACATGGGCCTTGGCCAAACAGACTTGCGGGAGCTTACGAAACTCCATTATGTTGCTCGGTTTGGATTTTATGCCCTCGAACGAAATTGGCCACATGTCCTTGAATGGCTTGAGGAGGCAAGTTGCAACTATCGATAAAACTCAAACTGGGACTTGGATGCACGAACCCTCAGTTGCATTGAATGTGGAGCACCGATTTTCAGCTATTGGGGCTCCTACGCTATCATTTTGTCGACCGAAAAACCATCTGTTGGAGTATCTCCAGCACTATAGTTTTGTTCAATGAGGCATAGTGCAATTTCTAAAGAGGAGGTCAATTTTCAAGAACAATGTGTCGAGTCTTTTTGGCTAGTGTAGTCATGTGGACCTTAGCCAAATATACTTGTGGGAGATTATGTAAGTTTGTTATGCTACTCATTTTGGATTTTATGCCCATGGATCAAATTGACCACATGTCCCTACATGACTTTTGGAGGTGAGTTGCAAATCGCGATAAAACTCAAACCGGTACTCATATGCATGAACCATCAGTTGCATTGGATTAATAGCACTAGTTTTCAGCTAGTGGGGGCCCTACGCTATCATTCCAATGACCGAAAAACCATTTGTTGGAGTATTTCTGGAACTATGGTTTTGGTCAATGAGGCATAGTACCATTTATGAAGATGAGGTCAATTTTCAAGAACACTCTGTCCGGCATTTTTTTCTAGTGTAGTCGCATGGGCCTTGGGCAAATAGACTTGCGCGAGCTTGCGAAACTCCATTATGCTACTCAGTTTGGATTTTATGCCCCCAAACGAAATTGGCCACATGTCCTTGAATGGATTGAGGAGGCGAGTTGAAACTATCGATAAAAATCAAAATGAGACTTGGATGCATGAGCCCTCAGTTGCATTGGATGCAGAGCACCAAGTTTCATCTATTGGGGCTCCTACGCTATCAACCAGAAAACCATTTGTTGGAGTATCTCCAACACTAGGGTTTTGGTCAATGAGGCATAGTGCAATTTCTAAAGAGAAGGTCAATTTTCAAGAACAATGTGTTGGGTCTTTTTGGCTAGTGTAGTCGTGTGGACCTTAGCCAAACAGACTTGTGGGCGATTACGTAAGTCGGTTATGCTACTCGGTTTGGATTTTATTCCCATGGACCAAATTGACCACATGTTCCTAAATGGCTTGTTGAGGCGAGTTGCAACTCGCGATAAAACTCAAACCGGGACTCAAATGCATGAACCATCAGTTGCATTGGATTAAGAACATTGGTTTTCAGCTAGTGGGGCCCCTACGCTATCATTCTATTGACCGGAAAACCATTTGTTCGAGTATATTCGGAACTAGGGTTTTGGTCAATGAGGCATAGTGCAATTTCTGAAGATGAGGTCGATTTTAAAGAACACTATGTCAGGCATTTCTTGTTGGTGTAGTCGCATGGACCTTGGCCAAACAAACTTGTGGGACCTTGCTAAACTCCATTATGTTTCTCAGTTTGGATTTTATGCCCCTGAACGAAATTGGCTACATGTCCTTGAATGGCTTGAGGAGTTGAATTGCAACTATCAATAAAACTCATACCGGGAATTGGATGCATGAACCGTCAGTTGCATTGGATCTAAAGCACCTGATTTCAACTATTGAGGATCCTATGCTATCATTATGTCGAACGGAAAACAATTTGTTGGAGTATATCCAACACTAGGGTTTTGGTCAATGAGGCATAATGCAATTTCTAAAGAGGAGGTTCATTTTCAAGAACAATGTGTCGGGTCTTTTTGGCTAGTGTATTCGTGTGGACCTTATCCAAACAGACTTGTGGGAGATTACGTAAGTCTGTTATGCTACTCGGTTTGTATTGTATGCCCATGGACCAAATTGACCACATGTCCCTAAATGGCTTTTGGAGGCGAGTTGAAACTTGTGATAAAACTCAAATCGGAACTCAGATGCATGAACCATCAGTTGCATTGGATTAAGAGTATCTCCGTAACTAGGGTTTTGGTCCATGAGGCATAGTGTAATTTCTGAAGATGAGGTCGATTTTCAAGAAAACTCTGTCGAGTGTTTTTGGCTATGGTATTGGTATTGGTATTGGTATGGTATGGTATGGTATTGGTATTGGTATTGGTATGGTATCGTTATGCATATCATTGCCAATGCATACCATTGTGGTATGCAATGGTATTGATATTGGTGTGCAATGGTATGGTATTGGTATTGGTATTGGCAATGTTATTGGTATGGCATGGTATGGTATTGGTATGCATATCATTGTCAATGCATACCATTTCCATTGAATGGTGTGCAATGGTATTGGTATTGGTATGAAATGGTATGGTATTGGTTTTGGTATTGGTACTCAATGGTATGGTATTGGTATTGGTATGGTATTGTATTGGTATGTTATTGGTATGGTATTGATATTGGTATGTTATGGTATGGAATTGGTATGGAATTGGTATGGTATTGGTATGCATATCATTTCCAATGCATACCATTGCCAATGCATATCATTGCCAATGTTATTGGTATGGTATTAGTTCAACCTCCCAGATTTTGTATTTTTGTTGTAGATATTTTAGGAAACTGGTCATAATCTGAAGGATTTGACCCTTGGAGGTAGGATCTGAGTTTTGTATCTATTTTTATATTCAATGTAATCAAAGGGGGGGGGGTAGTATTTTTTTGAAGATTTGGAAGCCGTTGTAGTGGATTTTTTGCAGAAGCTTAATACAGATTGCAGCAAGTTTTTACAAGGATTTTTTGTTGGATTTTTTGTTGGATTTTGTGTCCATGTGTTTTATTTTTCTATGTAAATTATCTTCATCCCATGTTTTTCTTATGCTAAATCTATCTCAATTGTTGAAACGGAATTCATTTCATGCTCTATTTTTTAGGATTTGGCAATTAATTGTTTCAGTGTTCCTGTAGGTGAATTCACATTACAATGCTCACTTAACCTCTACCTTTGTTTTCCTCAATCGTCACACTAAAATAAGAATGTCATGTTTAATATTTATTCATTCTTGAGATGCATCATGAGTTTGAAAAAGTAGTGAAACACCATGTTTTACCTCCCCTCACAAGTTATGAAATTTTGGATAATTAAATCTACCTCTTTCCAAGGTGAACTCAACAAGTCCCTTTGAATTCCTTTTCATATGTCAGGCATAGGAGAGGGATTTGTTAGAAATTGAGGCTAACTATCTACTGGTAGCTTCAAATTCTTTAATCACCTTCCACCTTGCAAGGGGAGCCCTATGGATCAATTGATTAACTCTTCAATTACAATTAGGGTAAGTTGTTGCACTAATGCCCTCCTACTGTTGAAGGTTTTAGCAAATTCCAATCCAATTCCTAGGTCCTAGCCTTGTAACCTCTCGAAAAATTAAAACCAACATGATTTTGAAAATATTTTCATTACCTATGGGTTAGCTACAATTATTAGCGTATCTTCAAGATCGACCCCCTTCACTGATCCTCCTATGGTGCACTATATCCAAAGGTGATTTTGCAGAGTTAAATGGTGCTCCAAGGTAAGTTCTTTGGGGTTGAATTGTTGAATTGTAATTAAGTGCTATAAAATGTGGGTAATCATATGAATAAATGAGAGGATTATATAGAACTCAACAAGAACTCCTCTATTCTACCTAAAATTCCCTCACTCAATGAAGATAGATCTGACACATACGTATTTGCTTGTACGTCCTATAAAACCATTAATGACAGAAACAATCAGTCAATCAAGATGTAACACTAGTTCATTACTAGTATCCTATTAGTATCATAGTAAGCTCATAATGATTACCATAGTGTTACTCTTTCACAATTGTATTATGATCTATTACTATTGATATACTATCTGGGCATTATAGGGGCATGTTTGGAGTCAAATGACATCAACACCAATAAAGATAAAGCATTTTGAAATATTTTTAGTTTCTTACAAATTCATGTTCTATGACTCTCCCTGTCTAGTTTTTTCCATCTTTTTGATCTTTGGACTTGAAATGGTTAGAGTGGGATAAGGGGCACTCATATCATCTATTTTTTCCAATGAAAAATTGACCCAAACTCGATAGGAACTATGCAAAAAATTAGGATTCCACTTCTATGTTGGGAATTTTTCTCATGTAACTTTACCCTAAGAGTTTTTTGACAATTTAAAGACAACCCAAATCATGGTATTTATGAAAAAAATGAACAAGAAAGGTGGAACTTTAACTCACCGAAAATACTACCCTCGTCGGAAATATGAATATTATTCCAAATACATGAATATGCCAATACTAGACTACAATGCCTATGTTGAACACTTAAGTGGAGCCTAATAACACTGATAATACAAATGGAGATCACGACTAGGGAAGAGGGAACTAAGGTAGCTAAGGTGGAGGATTTGATTCCTCAACCCAAAGAGAATAAACAATAGAAAGGTAAAGGTGGCCTATACATGTCAAAAGGGAGCGAGCAATTGAGAGTAAAGTACATTGTTAAGTAACAAATACGAGAGTTGTTATTGATTCGTAACCCATGGATGGCTACAAAATTGTAAAGGCTAAGGCATGGGTGTGATTTATTGACAATGGGATAAGTGATTTTGTTGTTGTTGTCCATTATTGTTTTTTTCCATTACCTTGACTCACCCCATCCAAAAAAGGACCAAATTTTTAATTACCTTGACTCACTCCATCCAAAAAGGACAAATGGGGAAAGCCATTATTCAAAGGCCACGATTACATATTGGTTAGATTAATGGTGAATGGACATTGCAGCTAAGTGGATATTGCATGGGCTTCATTATGACATTTTTAATTTTCACAACTCCCAATGTATCTTCACAACTCTTGAGTTCGTTCACAACTCTCAATGAAATCTTACAACTCTCAAGGCATTGGTCAGAATGGCATAAGTAGTTTGGGATTATTCTTCATGCACATGGACCTCTCATGCCATGCCATGTTACAAATATTGAAGTGGTCAACTTGTTTGTGCATTTGGAGGCATGTGTTACATAGTTTTATGGATGACCTCCTAGTTTGATCGATGTTGGATATTGACAAGAAAACATGCTTCCTAGACAAGACCTCGATGGCTAAGATTTTTGTGGAAATGAACTTGGTAGATGGATTGCTTGGAATTGTTATCTACTTAGGGAATTGTTCTTATTGTCGGGAGATAGACAATGTAAATATTCCTTTTTGGTGCTCCATCCTTCATATGTATGGTCACCTTAGGTAAAATTTCCCTAAGAAATATACACCCAATGATGGGGAAGAAGTTGAAGAGTGAATAGAGGAAATTTCCAAGCTCACAATTGATCTATTTCAAATATATCAATTTCACGTCTATTTAAAATTTATCAATTTCAAATAGAATGACCCTTCCTGGGTTTTAATTAGTCATGTTCTTAAAATATAGGATAATTGGTCCTTCGACAAAAGAACTCTTCTTCTTCCCAAAAAGGCTCATTATCTCCCTTGGTCCAAGTTACTACGACTTGATAGTGCACTTCTCCTAAAAAAGATGATGCATCTCAACTCATCACTTATTTAAGACAAGATATCCTTCCTCAACCTACCGAAATTACTCCTCCTCTTGAACCTAGGTCGACATAAAAAACAATCAAGCCACTCCCTATGACACAAGCATTGGGTAATGTACCTCTGATGCAGGAGCATCTCTCCACGTCATCCAGCCAGCCAGCCAGCCAGCCACGTCCGCAAATTCAAATCGTGCGTTGAGGAGAGAGGCTCAGCCTCATTCAAATCTTGAAATTGAATGTAATTAATGTCTAGGTTGGTGAGCCATAGAATTCGTGCCTTTGTGCAGGCGTTAGGTAGATCGGCTTTAATGCTAGATCGGCTGAGATCTAGATCCAGATGCTGGACTAGACAACCATTTATTGTAATTGAATAGGGTAGGTAGGTTGGAGGGAAGAGCTTGAAGAGCCCCCTCAGGTAAAAGAGATTTTGAGATCTCATTTTGTAAGTAATTTATAAGATAGAAGAGTAGAGCAGAGAAGAGCCAGAGAGAGCTCAGGAACACCTTTGTAATTACAGGCATTTTCCATTGTTAATATAAACAGAAGCAGTTTTTCCTGCACATGTTTTGTGTTATATAGATGTTTGTGTGTGTTCTTTTATATGCTATGAACGTATGTATGTTAGGCATTCTGCAGGGATTTTGTGTGATTTCAGGTGAAGGTCTTTGAGGTTTCATGCCAGGAGGGTGTGACAGAGTGTTGCGGACTCTGAATACTGGTGCACAGAGGATGCACTTTTGAACTCTGCGGAGTCAGACAAAGATGTGATGCGGCACAGGACTGAAGTCAACAACTCAAGAGGAAGACCTTTGAGGTTGTTGAATACCTCAGAAGGCAAGGCTGTGTGGGAGAGACACAGTTGCAGACAGAATTCTGTTGTGAATTTTGTAGAGCTCTGCCAAGTGGGCATTGAGCAAGTGCAAAGAGTGCACAGAGGAAGAACTTTGTTGTGAGTTCAGAAGAGACAAAATCATTGAGGATTCTAAGAGCTCTGCCAGGTGGGCATTGAGCGAGTGCATTGGTGCACAGGGGAAGAAGACAGAACAACTAAATGTTCTGTGGAAGGGAAAACTCTGCCAGGTGGGCATTGAGTTAGTGTGCAGACAGGCACAGGAGAAGAGAACTCTTTGAGTTCTGGAAGTGAGGGAAGAATCCACTGAAGGATCTTCATAGGGTTGTTGAACACCCAAATAGACTCAGCAGGAGGTTGCTTGACTAGGAGACAGTCAAGAAGGCGTCAAATTCTCCATATGTGGGAGAAGGAAGTTGAAGATAAAATCCCTTAGGGGTTTGAGTGGTTGAGAAGCTCAGGAGGAACAGTGCTTTCATGCACAAGGTCGTAACTACAAGGAGTGTAGGGACTGAAGAACTCTTTGGAAGAATTCAGAGTACCCAAATCTCAGGAGGGTCAGCATTGTATACATGCCGCGAGGCTCAAGGTAAAATAATCTCGCAGAGAGAGAAGAGAAGACAAAGGTCGAGGCCTTTGGAACCTTGGAAATTCTCCCAAGGCAGGAAGAAAGCACAGGAAGCTCTGGAGGAGCAGCTATAGCTGTCAGATCGGAAGGAGAAGGAATACAGACCGTTGATTTCCACGTCCAGGAGAATCTCAAGAGGAGTCTACAGAAGGAGGAGACTGTCAGCCATTGGATCTCACTCAGAAATCCTGTAAGTTGTTGGATCGGGAGAATTTTCATAGAGTTTAGCCTCTAGAGTAGGCGCGTAGAAGAAGTGATTTGAGCCATCAGATCTGGAGCAGAAATCCCATCAGCCGTCATATTGGACAGGAGTTGCACGAGGTTGAGGAGTCGGGATAGCAGCCATCAATAAATTGGACTTCCTGAGGTCGAAAGAACCGGGACATCACAAGTCTCAAAATCTCAGAAAAAGTCCCGACAAGGAAGCCATCCATCGGTGTTTGGTTCATCGGGATATCGGAGATTCCGGTGACAAGTTATTTGTACACTTTGGAATCGTGAAACGCGATACCCCGATGAGTGGAGGCCAGCTGTCAACACCTCAAAAAGGGGGAAAACTCCGATGAGTGGGAGCCAGTTGTCAGCAAACCGGAGAGTCAGGATCCGGAGAATCGGGAATCCCGTGAGCAAATTTTCTTTGGCATTTGAAACCCCGTAACCCCGATGGGGTAAGGTTGTGGTCATGGGGTAATGGTCACGTGGACCAAGGGCTGAGCCACAAGGGCTAGCTGAAGTTAAAGCACGTCGGGAATCGGAGGATCACGGATCCAGGGGATGATTGCATCTTGACATCGAAAACCCCGAAACCCCGACAGAAGTATATGGTTGCGGTCATATAGGAGAAGGTCACGTGGACCAGGAACTTAGCCTGGAGGGCTAACGAAAAAGAGCTCGTCAGGAAATTGAAACCCAAAACCCTGATAGGAAGATATAAGGCTGCGGTCTTATGGAGAATGGTCGTATGGACCAAAGGGCATAGCCAGGAGGGGCTAAGGCCAGGCAGAAAGCTCATCGGAGATCAGGGAATCGAGAGTACAGAAACTCTCGACAGCAGGAAGCATGAAACCCCGAACCCTGAACTGATTCGGGGACAACCACGGTTAGGTGCAGAGGTCGTGACAGGGAATTAGAGAGGACCTGTGGATCAGGTTTACAGCAAGAGGATTCCAACAGGGGATCTAAAGAGCTAATTCGGCTCAGCAGAAGGGGATTTTTTGAACGATCCTGTGAGCGGGCGAGGAGTTTGTCAGAGGAGGAAAACCCTCGTACTGCGTCAACCTCTATATTCCCCTTAGACCCATTCTTACCTCATAGGTTGCCTCAAAATTAGGGAGAAAGTGAAACTGCACTCAAAATTAATTTACACTCGTGAAACCCAACTACATGTCAAGTTAATTCACACCCATGATGTCTCAATGGAAAATTACATCCCATGATGGGTTATAGTTGGTCATTGTACCTCCACCCCTCTCAAAATGACTTGAAATGAAATCACATTCCTTGGGAACTTGTGTCATTCATGAGAGAAAACTTCCTCCTCTATGTTGATCCTTTGTCTTATCCCTTCCAATGTTCTGTCGCCATCGATGGGTTCTCTCTTCAACTAATTGTTATAGTGTTGTTGGCTTTGGTGAACTTGGATTTGGTCGTCGAGCCTATGGGTGGAAACTCAATTCCACTCATTTGGGTCTCCTAAAAAGCAATTACCATGGGGCACTTGGTCATTTGATGGATGAAACATAACACAATTCACTTAGTTAGTGACCCTAGTCCTTCTAACTATTCTATATCGTTCTCTCTTGGAAGGTGTATGCATGGGGTTGGATTAGCATTGTGTTGGTCCTCTCCCCTTGGCATAGTTTGTTGGAAAGATTGGATTTTATCATATCTCCAATTGGGGATTTTTCTTCACATGTAGTAACTAACCTGCTCTTCGGAAGTATATTAGGTAGATTAGATGCAATACTTTGTGAGATATGTAGGAACTTGGGGCATGACCTGCATCTTTTATTTCTATTATAGAAATACAATAATAATACAATAGTAGTATATTGTGACTTTTCCAGGGTAAACACCCATTGTACCGAGGAATGTCATAAAATATTTTCACCTTCTAAGAGATTTTAAAAACTATGTCCATAGTATACTTAGGGGGGATAAAAAAGTAGGGCCAAAATCAAAAATCATAATTAGAATCAAAATCAAGATAATCGAGTGTCAATGAATGATGTAAATAGAGAATTGGTTGGGCATAGGCAACGCAAATAGAGAATAAGAA
>ML896065.1:1544-12150 GCA_009831015.1 Picea engelmannii | reverse complement strand
GGTCACTACAATTGGAAAAGACCACCAAAGTGGGAGACAAGTTCCTTTTTGAGGAGTTTACAATGATAAGAGTCTATGGTTTGGAAGAGAAACCATATCAAAAGTGAGTGTTGAATTTGGTAGAGAAGCCATATCAAGAGACTGAAAAAAGTCAAATTCATTCAGTCACTGACTAAAAAGCCAAGCATATTAAATTAAATATTGAACGGATGAATTTCAAGGAAAAACCAAATCTACACAAGTAGGCACAAAGACTTAAAATTCAGCCATTAATCAATCAACTCAAAGATAAATAAGGGATAGACGGCATAGCAAATTCGTATCCGTCACTCATCATCCATGCATAGAAAAGTAGGGAATTTGAATCTATAGGTATTTAAACACCGAATTGACAGTCGTTGATTCGGCTCCTGGCCAACTTTTTAGGCACAGACTGATGACTAAAGGGATAAGGGACAAAAGATAAAACCACAATATTTTCATAATAATCAATAAAACCCACACATAGAAGTCGTTCAAATCAGAAGTTGGGTTCGCCAAGCGAAATCAATTCAAAACAACAACGATGGGATGGTAGATGTGAGATGGGATGGTAGACTTTAATGGTTGAGATAAGTCTAGACAACCTCATTATATAATTAGAATCAAGGAGTTCCAAAACCACTAGAGACAAATAATGTGGTTGACCAAGAAACATTGCCATGGTTTAATCCTTGTGGTGTACCACATGACCAATGCATTTGTCTAGTTGCCAAAGAGGCTTTCTAACAAGCAAAGTGAAGCTAATATTGATCAACCAAATGATCTAAATAATTATGTGGGTGAATGGACAAGTATGATCGGAAATGTTTCTAATGATCAAACAAATAAAAGAATCATTGATCCTACCATCATTGATAGGGAATTATCACCCAATCCTTACCAAGAGGAATTCTAGAGGAGAATTTGTGAGAAGTATTGGGTTACTTTCGAATTTCGGGGTAAACAAATTAAAAAATAAGCCAAAAGTAATCCAACTCAAAGTAACATAATTTAAAGTCTAACCAATCCAAATCCCAGTAATAAAAATCAAATAAATCCAAGCAAGTGACCACTTGGAACTCCTAAAGGAACCCAACCAACTCAAGTTATGAAGAAAAAGTGGTTACTTTAAAGAAACA
This sequence comes from Picea engelmannii, assembly GCA_009831015.1. Classification (NCBI taxonomy): domain Eukaryota; kingdom Viridiplantae; phylum Streptophyta; class Pinopsida; order Pinales; family Pinaceae; genus Picea; species Picea engelmannii. The sequence goes on along the minus strand of ML896065.1, from coordinate 10,990 downwards.
AGGTTATGAATTGTTTTTGCATAATTGTATGTTGGATTCTAGGGCATTAAAAAAGGTTATGCCAATAAAATTTATGAAAATATTAGGACTTGAAACCACCAAAACTTATAGTAAACAACTTGGCGGTTTCATTCCCTGGCCCTGAGATCCTTGAAGAAGAAACCAATGTGAAAATTAATTTGTTTTAAGAAATTCTACCATTTAGATATTAAAATGACATCTTAATGAGAACATATGCATTATATTTTAAGAGGAAAACTAGCATACCATTATTAGTGATTTTTTTTTATTTATATAATTTTCTCATGAATTAAGATTATATATTTTGGAAGATTTAATTCAATTTTCTAAGTTTCAACATTTTACACCATATTCTAATATGTTGTGCATGTACCCAATAATTCTTCCTAGTAATGAGATTGTCTTTTTTTATATATTTCTTTTACAATTGACATGTGATGAGAGGAAAACATTAGCTTACATCAACCCTTACTTTTTTTCCTTCAAAGAAAAGATAATATAGTTTATTCATAATCTCATTAGTTGAGTTTCATTTTCATCATGAATTTCTTAGAATACATCTTAAATAAACTCAAATTTAATCACCATAGATTTCATCAACATATACATTAACATAAAACAATGGTCATATTCAAAATGGTTCCATGAATGAAACAACCATTGTATAAATCTATGCACACAAATCTAATGTTAGATGTTAGTTTAAAAAATAAAAACATTATTGTAGAAGTTGCTTGTATCAAAAAATAAGAGAACAATGTTGTCACAACAAAACTATATTTATTGTTCTCTATATCAATGAAATTGTAATGAAGGCTTTCTTTAAAGTTAAATACATAAACACACACTAAACTAGGAGTTGATTTGATTCTCATGCAAGAACTTCCTAAAACTACTTAAAAAGACAAATCACATCAATACATTGTATACTTGAGAACAAATAAAATAACTAAATATTAGTACACAAGACAAGTAAGAGTGATTTTGAAAATGTATCATAAAAAATAGATGTAGTCCAATAATAACAAGTTAATATTTAAAAATACACAATTAAGGAAAACATAACAATGGTATTACATAATCACTACTTTCTAAATCCAAATGTATTGACATAATTTTGTCAACTTTGTACTAATTTTTCTCGTATTGTAGCAACTACTATAGACATATTTTTATATTTCAATCTTTTTGTGAGGTCTATGAAATATTGTGATATGTACTAGGTCCTTTATGGTGATGTTTCTTTACAGTTGTTGTCAGAGTCTATTTTTTTTTTTCAGTTTGGGAACCATTCAGGGTAGTGGTGGCCCTGTAGTAGTCATGCTTAGCCCCTGGTCTCACTATTTATAGTTAGAATAGCTAGTCTATGTTCTGTCTATTTTCTTAGTGGTTGTATGGATTTCATATGGAACTGGGCCTTTGTTACTGGTTGTAGATCTACTTATACTGTTGCTTGAGGTACTACATGGACATGGCTGAATATGGCCTTGTCCATGTACATTGACATGCCCGAATTCGAGCCTGCCCCTATACATGGACAGGGCCATATTCATCCCTATCCATGGACAGGGATAGGTTCGAATTTGGGCCTGTCCCTGTATATGGACAGGGCCGAATAAGGTCGTGTCAACATTATAAACTCAAATTTTTAACTAAAAATTTAAATTTTCTAAAAATTAAACATTTAAACACATTTGAAATTCGACCCTGATTAAAAATTGAAAATTCGGCCCTACTTAAAAATTGAAAATTCGACCTGTTTAAAAATTGAAAATTAGGCCCTGTTTAAAAATTGAAAATTTGGCCCTGTTTAAACATATTTTAAACATGTTTAAAAATTTAAAATTTAAACTTATTTAAACATAAGGGACAGAGCCATACTCGGCCCTGTCCATGTACAAGTACATGCCCGAATTCGGGCCTGTCACTGTACATGGACAGGGTCGAATAAGGCCCTATCAAAAATCGAAAATTAACTTCTATATTATTTAAAAAGAAATTTGAAAATTAAACCAAAAATAGAAATTTAAAATTTAAATTCTAAAATTCCAAAATAACTTTAACTTCTAAATTCTAAATTCTACATGGACAGGGCCGGTTTAGTTTTATTTGTCAAATTATGCAATTTCTGCTTTGTTCTTTGCTTAACAATTATTTTATTTCTTGTCTTGTTTTTACAGTAGATCGAGGTTTTATTTGACAAGATTAAAATTTGTTCCGATTTCTTTCTTCACAGTAAAAATTGGCCCGAGTTTTAAAGACACGGCTATGGGGAGGATTTCACAAGGAACCAAGCTTCTTACTTAAGGTGGATATGAAAATGTTTTTCGATGGGCTTTTGAGACTATCCCAGGGGAAAAACTTCAGAAGGCATATGCATGCTATTTGTCAACTTCTGCAAGGCCTATTATAGGAACATTGTATTTGTCTACTATAAAGCTTGTTTTTTGCAATGATAGTCCTTTTGCTTACTACCCTCATCATTGTTAGACTAAATGGAGTTATTATAAGGTATGATCATTTAACAGACAATTTCCTTGGGAAGCGTAACCGAGATCTACTAGAAGAGGATAACGAAAATGAATGCACGGTAAAGATAGGTCAGGGCTAGGGAATCTCAATGCAGTGATTGAGAATGGCAAAGTTTTGAATATCTTCTACTTATGAAGAAAATATATACAATCACACTACGCAGTTGAGAATGCATAGACATAGGGTATCTAAAGGGCATTAAAGGTATATTGTAAATTGACAAGGCCGAAGGAAATCTAAATAAAAAATTTAAATCCTAATTTAAAATACTAAATTCTAATTCTAATCTAAATTATAATCTAAATTATGATCTAATTTCGTCTTTGTTCAAAACTTTAAAATTTATACACATTAAACATTATGGACAGGGCCATATTTGGCCTTGTCCATGTATAGGTACAGGATTGAATTCGGGCCTATAATTATACATGGATAGGGTCGAACATGGCCCTATCAACAATCTAAAAAACAAATCTAAATCCTAACTAAAAATCTAAATTCTATTCTAATTTTAATTTTAATCTAAAATCTAATTCTAATCTAAACATACCTAAATGTCACCCGCTGCTTCAACATCCACAGCACCACCGCTGCTCCAACGTCCACCACCCGTCCGCCCACAGAAAACGCCCCCAACAAATGCCAACAACAACAACAAATGCCAAACGCTCTTCGCACAACAAGCTATGAACTCGCAAAAACCATGACAGGTGCGATGTGCGGGTAATATATAAACATTTGTTCAGCCAAAAGATGTTTTGGCCAAAATATCTTTCAGCCAAAACATCATTCAACTGAAAGATAGTTCGTCCGAAACATTATTTCGACTAGAATATCTTTCGGCCGAAAAGACGTTACCGGATAAAAAAATATCTGTCCGGCTAAAATTGTACATGAAAATTGAGGGCATCATCATGGTTTCGTTCGATTTGACGTTTAAAGTTTCGACCGAAAAATAGTACTTTCTATCGAAAAAAAAAATTATTCGAACAGAAAAATGATTTTCGGAATTTTGGAGACTCGATTGTCATGAAAGTGTAACCCACCTTCATGATTCCACCCTATTGATAAATATCATAACTCATTCGTGGTAACGTCATTGGGTCCTTTCCTTCTTGTTGCATTTACTTTTGATAACAGATAACATGTCCCTCTGTGCTATAAGTGAGAGTAATTGTAGCCATAAATTATGGTTATAGATCCTTTCCAAGGAAAATCTCCTTAATGAAAGAGATACATTAAATACTAAAATAACTAAGGATAAACTACCCACTGCTCTAAACTCAGAGAAAATTCTTTGTCTCCTGACCTCAATGGATTGATTTATGATTTATTTAAAAAACAATGTGAGGCACTGTTAGGACATGATTTGTATCATATGGCTAAAGATGTTTTTTCTCAAGAAAAACTAGTAGAATTATTAGATCAAGGAATTGATGATATAATGGTTCAATTACCTTTCTTAGCATATGAATGTTGATCTTGTTAAAAGTATTGATATTGTTAAAAAGTATGACAATAGTATGCAACTTTCTTGCAGCCACTCTATGCCATAGTGTAGATCCTATAGCAATATGAAATTTCTATAACAATAAATTTTTTCATTGGCTACCAATATTTAGCAATTTTGTTGATTGGCATATCCGCACTACCTTAGATCAAATTCAACTACATGGGTTTTGTGTACAGGGTCCAAGAGATGGTCCAACACCTATTGAATATATTTAAAACTAAACACGGAGCGTGCTAGCTGAAATTCAAACCAAAGTCAAAATTAGCAATTTAAAAACTATCAAATCTACTCCAACGATAATTTTTGCACGTCATTTGAAGGAAGTTGAGGCCAAATCAAGAGAAATCGAGATGTGGGTTTTGTGACCAGTATAATCATTTAGGTAATCGTGCAAGAAGAATCCCTAAAAAATGCATGATGGCTATGCAAACATGTTTTGTAGGTAGATTTGTAATTTTCAAAAATTGTATCTTTTTAAGAATGTAGAAATTAATTTGTTTATAAATTGAAATTTACAATATGGGTTTTTTTTTAATTTTGTGAGTTGAAGGAATGCGGAAAAATACACATTGTTCACCAAAAACCACCAAGACCCATCTTGGAATTTGCGAGAAATATTCTCATCTTCAAACATGTAGTAGATTTTTGTCCAAAATGAGCGCTGAAAGTAAATCATTTTGGCTCTTGGGAATGATCCATTTTCCCCATCAGTTAAATCATTTTTACTCTTGTTGGGTATATTTGATTCATCAATATATGATTCAGAGAGGCATCATGTGAAGTGAAAGAGGCATTCTAGATTGTTGTTAAAGAAGCTATGTGGAGGATAGATCTGAAGATTGTCCATAATTCCTGTAGAAAACCTTCCCTTTTTGCTTCCATGAAATATAGCATCAAGGGAAATCAAAGCAACATTGTTTGGTTGTGTTCCAACAATTTAGTTTCAAGGATCAGAGGTTCCAACATTTAGATTCATATTTTTTTATTCCATATTCAAGTTACAGAGATTTTAAAGGTTTTAGAAAATAAATTTCAAAGCATTGAAGATTGCAGTATGAATACTTCAAGTGTTTATAGAGTTATATTTTAATCATATTGTTCCTACAATGTTCATATTGTCATACTTTCCAACAGTTACAGGATTTTTCTAGTGCCTGCCAGAATTTTTACATAATATTTTCTAAAAATTTGTTTTATGCTAGTTTTTAGAATCATCATTAGAAACTTCATACATCGGATTTGTCACCAACAATCCTTTGTGAAAATTTCGAGATCAATATCATCAACAATAGTTTTAGTGTTCAAAGACTGGAATCAATACTCAAATCAACAACCAAAATTCAGTTTTTTACTACAATTTTTAACACCTTGAATTGATTTAAAGGAAGAGTTGTTTGTGGCTAACAAGTACATCATAGGGAAGAGTTGTAGCTTGTCCTTTTCCAGCAAGTAAAATACTCAATTGTCATTGCTACATAATTACCATAGACTAGTGAAAGGTTTATTTCTAGTTCTTAAGCAACAAAAGCAGAATGTCTGATTTAGAGTTGCAACAAATTTAAAGGAGCCATTACATGGAGATTTGGATGTCATGGACAAGCTATTGGATTATCATTTTGGGTGTATGCACATGGTTTATTTTTTAAAGTTTATGATCTTTTTGTTGATTGATAAGAGTGTGATCTTTTGTTTTATTGGAAAAGGGAACAAATACAAGAGGTGAGTGTTGTCACACAAGAACCAACACTGACAAAAAAAATTGGTTGTTACACAAGAACCAACCAAAAGAAACTTAGTTGCAACTCAAGTCTTTCCAACATTGTTTTCTTTTCAAAGTTTTCAAGGATCAAACAGACGCAACTTATTGCCCAATTTTTAGACGAGGAAGACCTAATCACATAGTTCAGAGAATTAGATGAGTGTTTCATGAGGACATGCAACATGTTCAGTGGGGGGGGGGGCAGGGGCAGGGGGGGTGTTAGTCTCAGAATTGTCATCTTTTCACAACCTTTCCTTTAATTTTTTAATCATTTCTCTATTTTTCGTAACCCATTTTACTCCATTGCAATATCCATATGTGGTATTAAGCTCTGTATTTTTCAATGCATTTATTATAGTATTTTAAGTGAATTTATGATTAAATGTTAGAAAAATAACATGTTTTCACTTATATTTGAGAGTTAGGTTAGTTTGATGGTGATTGTAGGTACATTTAGAGCTTCCAATAATGCATTTTTTTCCATTTAGTTCCGTATTTGAATTTCCTATTCAAACCTTGAAGATTTGATGTCAATTTGGGAGGATCACTCAAGTATCTTGGATGAAGAAGAATCTTGGATAAGATTTATTATCAAATATCTTAGAGATTTTTTGATATATTGTTGACTTGCTCATTATTGAAAAATGGTTGTAACCACATGAGAAACTTGTGGATCTAGAAGAAACCTGTGAATCTGAATTTATTATTGGTTATATTCTTTTTTGTATAAAGGAGAGTGTCTTATACATTCCAAAAGGAGGACTCTTGGGGCATATTTCCAACTTATGATGGAATAAATAGAACTTCTTGATATTTCATTTCACGTAGATTGTCATTCTTTAGTTTTATATGGAGCATGTTTTGATTTAGTTTTATGATGTTGTAGTTTTAATTTGTTTCCTTATTCTTGGGAGAATTGAGCTCACTCCAAATAGATTATGGTGGTGTTTTACTTCATTTTATATGTCTTTGTTTAATTAAACTATTTGATTTTGTGAATAGTATTTTATTTTTGCAGATTAGTTTTCTTTTAAGCAATTATTCATAGAAATAAGATGTTATTAATTCATACATGACCAGTATTTCAAGTACATGATCATTGCCAAGAATGATTAAGCTTTATTTTGATTGATGAAGTATGGTGTGATTAGTTAAATTCATTTATCTTTATTTATTTTCCATAAGCATCTTACGTAAATCATACTGTAAATAATCTGATTCTATACATAAAGTATTTGCATTTCACTAATTTGAAAACTCTCGGATTGTTAATTAAATCTAACAAGATTTAGACATACTGTCAACTTTAGAAAAAATCAAAATTTATATAGTTATGAACATTTTTAATAAATAAAAAATACATATTGGGAAATGTAATTCAATTTTCTATATTTGATGTCCATGCCCAAAATATAGATCCTTTGGGTAAGTATGTTAAAATATCACTCACATCATGGGTGACTCATGTATGGTCATTAAGTGGATGAAAGGAAGTCTTCAAGTAGAAAATAATTATCTCCTTCATCTAGCATTTCAATTAATGGAAATATATATATACGTCTGTTTATAGGGAGCACAACAAGAGTGGAGATGAGCTCTCAAATGAAAGACGTCAACTACCTAAGCTTTATGGTTCTTTGGAAGAAGTACAAGATTTTTCATTAAATGATTTATAAACTTTTTTTGAACTTGTAATATGAAAGCATTGAGAATTCGTAAGTCTATGTTTTGAGATCTATCTCTCCATGATCCATTGTGGACTATGCCTAGAGAACTTGAATATTGTATTTTTGTTTATCTCAAATAAAAATATGTTTTTTTTTTCTTGAAAAAATATATTAAAATATCACTTACCCTTAAATTGCTATTATGATTATTCCAATAAAATTGAGTGGATTTGAATGTTCAATACATGGCGTCCTTGTTAGGGATATGCTTTGGGTGCATATAGCCTCCTAGTAGAGGACATACCTCGAATATATGATTCAATCAATTAACCTAAACCTGGGAGGAAAATTTATATTCACTAAATATATGTCATTTAATATCTCTTATAGTGTCGCAAAATGAAATACCCTCCTTTAACATGTCTAATCTTATTTCATACCTTCTTTAAGGTTGCAATACACTCATATAAATCAAGGTTATTAATGTGTAGTTACCAAAACATTATAACACATCCATCTATAATTTAAGAATTAATTTAAAATAATTACTTATATAATTTCCTTTTATATGTATAAATAATTAAAATTAAAATAAAAATTTCATAAAAGATTTAAAAAAAATAAAAATAATACCAATAAAACACTTTATTTTCTTTTTTAACATATTCACTTTATACTCTAGACGTTTCTTTGATCCCACATAGAGTATGATATTATTATATATGTATTTTTATTAATAATTTTAATACAATTGTGTGTAAATGTGTTGAATCTGCACAGAATAGATCTAGCTAAACAATAATACACACATTTGCAGAGAGAATTTGAGAAAGAAGAAGAAAGAGAGAAAGATTAGAAGAATTCTCATTAACTGTATTCCACACATAAAGAATAAATAATTTACAATAGATATAGGATACATGAGTAAATAATTAGCCATAGTGGTGGTCTATATTGATCTGGACATACACCAACAGTTACAAGAGTAAACTGCCACCTAGTCCAGTCTCTCAGGCGGTTACGGGAGTGAACTGTCACCTAGCTGAGTTAACTAGTCAACTAGTCTTCAGTTAATTGTCTGAACAAAGAGTAGTGAGTTGGTGATGATCCCAATTTTGCATGGTGACAAAACCAATGCAAAATCTAAACTCAGCTCAAGTAGTCAAACTGAAGTGTCAATTGAAAGAGAATATTCTCCAGGTGAAATATTCTCCCCTAAAATATAGGAGACTCGATAATGACTAATTATGACTAATAAACAAGGAATAACCTTAGGAAAAATAAATCCTAGGTGTGTGTGAAGTAACTCCAACACCCCCCCTGAACATCACTATGGTGAAAATAAAAAATGGGTCTCAGCTACTAGGTCATGTTAGGTACCCAAATACAAAAGATACACTGAACTAAACGAAGAAAGAGGGAAAACCTCATGGGAACAAAATCCCCCCTTAAATTAAAATGCATAAAATAAAAAAATGAGAAGGAACAAAAAGAAGTTGCTAAGCAACCGTGTCCTTCACCCCAAGAAGGCCTCGCAGCTGTGCAAGTTTGTGCTCTTTGAAGATTTTGTTGAAGATGTAGATGTTTGCACAGATTTGATGAAGTATATGCATCATTGATATTTCCACACATATCCACTTTATCTTCTTGTAATGAATAATATCCAAATCAATTTTGGATGAAATTTTGAAAACCGTACGACTGTTTCCGAAAAAACGCTAAAGTTTTGTTGATTTTGAAATGATCATAACTTCAATTCCTGGACTCTGTTTCGGACGATTGTTTTTTTGAAAATGGATATTTTCCCGAGAGGAATTCAAATATCCAATTTTTTTCTGCAAATAGTTCTCAGAAAATATCATAATTGAGTCTAATGTGCACGACTCTCTTTTTGTCTCCTGAGATACATGCATGGTGCATGCAAAAGTGTCTGCATGTGACTCCTGAGATGCAT